>CM055958.1:78303864-78345577 GCA_029490685.1 Schizonepeta tenuifolia
TAAAAACACCGAGCCTCTTCCAGAGGTGCTGCTTTTTAGCTCTGTACAATTTTCGCTCTCTCTCCCCTCCCCCCAATGTTGGAAAATAACAGTGGAGTCCTTGTGTTTATGAGAAAATAGAAAAGAAGCGCATAAATAAATGAAGAAGAAAGAAAGAGAGCGGCTGCGGCGGAATAACTGAGCCAGTTAATTAAAACTTTAAAAGTCAATTTAATTAATGAATGGCCATATTTTACTTGATTTAATTATAGGTAAAATTGGATTAAAATATCCGACTTTATACTAAAATTTGGATTTTTGAAAAACCTTTTTAATTATAGCAAAAAATATATCAACCTCCAATTTGTTGCAATATCTGTTCGGTGACGATTTCCGGCTACATCGTTGCTGATGTGGATCTCCGAAAAGCTGAGATGGCAGGGAAAATTAGATAAAAATACTCAATCTTAGACCGAAATCTAGTTTTTTGACAAACATTTTAGTTGTAGCAAAAAATATAGTGACCTTTCAATTGTTGCAATGTCCATTCGAATTCAATTTGGAAAAAAAAAATTAATGGTGACGTGTGCAATTCATAATGACATGACGTTCAAAACGACGTCATTTTAATTAAGAATTAAAAAAAAAAAAAAATATATTACACATCATTTAAAAATTTCACCTCATTTAAAAATATTACACATTATTTAAAAAGATTACCCTTTATCTCTCTCACCCAACCCCTTGCCTCTTCTCCGCCACATACACCATTCCCACAGTCATCCATCCATCCATCCTTCTCCACCATGGCCTCAATCAACGACGTCACCGGCCACGAGTGTAACTACGGCACCTTAAATCCCACCTCCATCCCCATTTTTTTTTTAAAAATTTCTTAATCAAAACGACGTCATTTTAGTTAAAACAAAATCGTTTTGAATGTCACGTTATTATGAATTGTACACGTCACCATTAATTTTTTTTTCCAAATTGAATTCGGACAGTCATTGCAACAAATTGAAAGGTCACTATATTTTTTGCTACAATTAAAAGGTTTGTCAAAAAATTAGATTTTGGTACAAGGTCGGGTATTTTTATCTAATTTTCCCAACCATCTCAGCTTTCCGGAGATCCACATCAGCATCGATTTAGCCGGAAATCGTCACCGAACAGACATTACAGCAAATTGGAAGGTTGATATATTTTTTGCTACAATTAAAAGGTTTGTCAAAAAACCAAATTTTGGTATAAAGTCGGTATTTTAATCGAATTTTGCCTTAATTATATGCTGGGTAACCCGTCGAAATTATATTTTATAAAATTATTATTTTCTATGTCCCGTTGTTTTTGTCATGTATTTCTTTTCGGGTTGTCTTTGTCATGTTTTCCTTTCTTGAAAATAATTAGGATATGATTAAGGTTCAATTAATTTGTTAAACAACTCATTTAATACTTTTCATCCTACTTTTTCACTTCATTTTCTATGTCGTTCACTACTCCTCTTTCTCTTTTCGCACTTTATTCCAATTTGTTTCACTATTCACTATCTCTCTACCCACCTTATTTTACTTTAAAAACTCTACTAAACATATCTTCTACTCTTAGTTGTTTCCTCCTCAAATCTTGTGCCCAGAAAAAATAGACCAAGTCTAGTGGGGCGGAAGGAGTACATAGTATTATGTGATAGATTAGTTAGGGTCCGCCACTCGGAAGTAGTTTTTCCTAAAAGAGAAATTTATGAGAATGGGTAGGGTTCAATCATTCGTTTAGGCAATTAACTAAACTCGTTTAGAATTTATATATATTTTCATATATCTCAAATTTAAATAAAAAGTAATTTTATCATATGTTTACTTCCGAAACCATACAATATTTAATTTCTCTAAAAAATTCTAATCTAATCTGCCTTCCTTTCTTTCGATAATTTTCAAAACTTCATTCTTCTCTAAAATCGATATGAGCAAAAGTATATTTAGCTCTCATAGAGATTATCTCATGTCGATTTTGTATGAAAATTGAGATGAATCTTTTATTATGAGTTCAACATAAGATAAAAAAAAAAAATGAACCACCATTTCGCAATCATCCCGTCTACCCTCACGGTTCCAATTTGAAACCGACCCGTTGACCAATCATAGCAGTTAGGATGCTACAAAGTGAAATTAATTATGTTGACTATATATAACAGTCATTTTAGATGATATTGACAACAAACTATTTGTCAATCTTAATAATTGGACAAATTAATAATTTTACCAAATTAATTTTTTCATAAAATAAAATATGTATTTGGCCAATTCAATAATAATTGGTCAAATCAACACAATTTTAATCAATTTCTTTATAACTTTTTTGAAGAATCTACCACGACTTCGGGTGGGAATTGGCCCGTTCTATATTTCATTGTTGCATCTGATATTTTTGTTATGATAGTATAATTGATGGTCCCGATACGAGTTACTGGTGTATGAGAGGGGGGGGGGGGGGGGAATACACCAGTTAGGATTTTAAAACTAAACTCCTGAAAAAATACTTCAACCGAGTAAAAAGACTCAGTTGGAATCTCTCAGCTAAGTAAGCAACCTCAGCTGGAAGAGTGGTGCTGTGCGGAATGTGGTGGAAATTAAACTCGTAAAACAACTCACGCTTTTATGAACAGTTGGTCAAAAACCAAAACAGTTGAGAATGCACAGATGAGGTTTGTATGCTGGTTAGTCAGTCAGTTGAGAATGCAAGAAATACTGAATAAAGAAAAACACAAGCACACAGAGAATTAACGTGGTTCGGAGATAACACTCCTACGTCCACGGGGAGTTGTGAGTCCACACAACTCTGTCCAAGTTCTTCTGGACAAACCACTCAGCTTACGCGGGTTGAGCAACCGTTAAGGATTAAGTTTGCGGGTACTTATCAACCCTCAACTCCCATACACAGTTGCGTAGAAACTCATTCAGTTCTTCTTGCATGGCTGTTGTCCAGTGAACACAGTTGAGGAGCTTCCACAACGTTCTTCGGTTCTGGCACATCAGCTACAAAGCAAGAAATCATGGCAACATCTCCAGCTTGCTCGAACTCCTCTAAAACTGCCAACTCCTCAGCATATTGGGCATAAGCGTTGGAATCTTCCTCGGTTGAATCCTGAGTCGCAACTCTGCTTCTTGTACGAACACCTTTGGTTGGATCTCCGATGATGTTGTCAGTGGAATGAACTTCATACCATCTTCGGTTGCGTCTTCCTTCTTCTTCCAACAGTGGACTATTCCGTGATCTGAGTTGGAGTCTTCAGAGCTGATGATTGATTAGCTGTTGAGTCTGGATCCTCAACATTGACATTATTTTGAACTGGACTTGGTTGTGCTTCGGATGCTGATGCAGTTGGAGAGGCATCAGCTGAAGTTCCCCCTTGAGATGAGCTTGGGGTCTTCGCATTTATCTTCAGAGGAATATGGATCCTCATCCTCGGTTTGCCCATACCAGTGGTTCAGCTAGATTCTTTTCCCTTAGAGCTTGTGATCTGGTGAGAACAGGTGGAACTTGTGAATTGCCCTGTTGTCCTTTAGCCTGTTCCCTGCACTCAAAAGTAGATTCATCAGAACTAACATGAGGTGTTATCTCCACAACACGAGAGCTATTGTTGAAAACTCTATAAGCCTTGATCCGAGCGGCATATCCGAGAAATATGCCTTTCGAAGCTTTGGCATCAAAAGTTTTCAACTGAGTCTTCCCATTGTTGTGAATATAACACTTAGAACCAAATACGCGAAAATAAGAAATATCTGGCTTCCTCCTGCGTCTCCATAGCTCGTATGGTGTCTTTCCCAACCGCTTGGTCAGAAGAGACCGGTTCTGAGTGTAGCATGCAGTGTTGATGGCCTCAGCCCAAAATCTCTTTGGCAGAGCTGAGCTGGTTAACATGGATGTAGCTGCATCCTTTAGCGTTCTGTTCCTTCGCTCAGCTACTCCATTCTGTTGCGGAGTACGCGCGGCTGATGTTTGATGGGTAATTCCATGCTTCTCGCAGTACTCGATGATGGTTTCATTTAAAAACTCAGTTCCTCGATCTGATCGGATAGAAATGATCTTCATCTCTTGTTGGTTAGATATCCGATCCATCAGCTTGGGTAGCTCATCTCGGGTTTCACTCTTGTGGCGCATGAAGATGGTCCATGTATATCTTGAGTAGTCATCAGTTACAACCAGGGTGTACTCGTTTCCGTTCATGCTCTTGGGGTGTAACTGGCCCGAAGAGATCCATATGGATCAACTGTAACACTCGGTCGGTTGAGGGAGTTGATTTCAACCGGAAGGAGGATCTAGCGAGCTTTCCCAACTGGCATGCAACTGCAGATATGTGTTGTTGAAAACACTCGTTTGGTATGCCTCTTGCATGTTCTTATCTGGCGAGTCGGTTCATTGTCTTGAAGTTCAGATGGTTGAGCCTTTTGTGCCACAGCCAGCTCACATCTGAACTGCTCTTTGATAGCAGGCAGGTGTCAGGAGGACTACTGTTCCAGTCAGCATAGTAGACGTTCCCGGTTGGCGATCGATTTCCCAACAATATGAACTGCTTTGATCCGACATCTTTAACCCTGCAACCTTGTGCATCAAACTTGACAGAGAAACCATTATTACAGAATTGGCTGATGGAGAGGAAGTTATGCTTCAATCCATCAACATAAGAAACATTAGAAATCGAAACATGATTGGTTTCAAGGGTACCGTAACCTCTGGTGTATCCTTTTTGAGTTATCACCAAAAAGTAACTGATGGACCTTCTTTCTCCACGAAACTTCCAAGCAAATCCTTCAGATTCGTCATGTGTTTCGAGCATCACGTCTACTACAATGTAGGTGATGGACAGTGGATGCTCGAAACACATGACGAATCTGAAGGATTTGCTTGGAAGTTTCGTGGAGAAAGAAGGTCCATCAGTTACTTTTGGTGATAACTCAAAAGGATACACCAGAGGTTACGGTACCCTTGAAACCAATCATGTTTCGATTTCTAATGTTTCTTATGTTGATGGATTGAAGCATAACTTCCTCTCCATCAGCCAATTCTGTAATAATGGTTTCTCTGTCAAGTTTGATGCACAAGGTTGCAGGGTTAAAGATGTCGGATCAAAGCAGTTCATATTGTTGGGAAATCGATCGCCAACCGGGAACGTCTACTATGCTGACTGGAACAGTAGTCCTCCTGACACCTGCCTGCTATCAAAGAGCAGTTCAGATGTGAGCTGGCTGTGGCACAAAAGGCTCAACCATCTGAACTTCAAGACAATGAACCGACTCGCCAGATAAGAACATGCAAGAGGCATACCAAACCGAGTGTTTTCAACAACACATATCTGCAGTGCATGCCAGTTGGGAAAGCTCGCTAGATCCTCCTTCCGGTTGAAATCAACTCCCTCAACCGACCGAGTGTTACAGTTGATCCATATGGATCTCTTCGGGCCAGTTACACCCAAGAGCATGAACGGAAACGAGTACACCCTGGTTGTAACTGATGACTACTCAAGATATACATGGACCATCTTCATGCGCCACAAGAGTGAAACCCGAGATGAGCTACCCAAGCTGATGGATCGGATATCTAACCAACAAGAGATGAAGATCATTTCTATCCGATCAGATCGAGGAACTGAGTTTTTAAATGAAACCATCATCGAGTACTGCGAGAAGCATGGAATTACCCATCAAACATCAGCCGCGCGTACTCCGCAACAGAATGGAGTAGCTGAGCGAAGGAACAGAACGCTAAAGGATGCAGCTACATCCATGTTAACCAGCTCAGCTCTGCCAAAGAGATTTTGGGCTGAGGCCATCAACACTGCATGCTACACTCAGAACCGGTCTCTTCTGACCAAGCGGTTGGGAAAGACACCATACGAGCTATGGAGACGCAGGAAGCCAGATATTTCTTATTTTCGCGTATTTGGTTCTAAGTGTTATATTCACAACAATGGGAAGACTCAGTTGAAAACTTTTGATGCCAAAGCTTCGAAAGGCATATTTCTCGGATATGCCGCTCGGATCAAGGCTTATAGAGTTTTCAACAATAGCTCTCGTGTTGTGGAGATAACACCTCATGTTAGTTCTGATGAATCTACTTTTGAGTGCAGGGAACAGGCTAAAGGACAACAGGGCAATTCACAAGTTCCACCTGTTCTCACCAGATCACAAGCTCTAAGGGAAAAGAATCTAGCTGAACCACTGGTATGGGCAACCGAGGATGAGGATCCATATTCCTCTGAAGATAAATGCGAAGACCCAAGCTCATCTCAAGGGGGAACTTCAGCTGATGCCTCTCCAACTGCATCAGCATCCGAAGCACAACCAAGTCCAGTTCAAAATAATGTCAATGTTGAGGATCCAGACTCAACAGCTAATCAATCATCAGCTCTGAAGACTCCAACTCAGATCACGGAATAGCCACTGTTGGAAGAAGAAGGAAGACGCAACCGAAGATGGTATGAAGTTCATTCCACTGACAACATCATCGGAGATCCAACCAAAGGTGTTCGTACAAGAAGCAGAGTTGCGACTCAGGATTCAACCGAGGAAGATTCCAACGCTTATGCCCAATATGCTGAGGAGTTGGCAGTTTTAGAGGAGTTCGAGCAAGCTGGAGATGTTGCCATGATTTCTTGCTTTGTAGCTGATGTGCCAGAACCGAAGAACGTTGTGGAAGCTCTCAACTGTGTTCACTGGACAACAGCCATGCAAGAAGAACTGAATGAGTTTCTACGCAACTGTGTATGGGAGTTGAGGGTTGATAAGTACCCGCAAACTTATCCTTAACGGTTGCTCAACCCGCGTAAGCTGAGTGGTTTGTCCAGAAGAACTTGGACAGAGTTGTGTGGACTCACAACTCCCCGTGGACGTAGGAGTGTTATCTCCGAACCACGTTAATTCTCTGTGTGCTTGTGTTTTTCTTTATTCAGTTATTTCTTGCATTCTCAACTGACTGACTAACCAGCATACAAACCTCATCTGTGCATTCTCAACTGTTTTGGTTTTTGACCAACTGTTCATAAAAGCGTGAGTTGTTTTACGAGTTTAATTTCCACCACATTCCGCACAGCACCACTCTTCCAGCTGAGGTTGCTTACTTAGCTGAGAGATTCCAACTGAGTCTTTTTACTCGGTTGAAGTATTTTTTCAGGAGTTTAGTTTTAAAATCCTAACTGGTGTATTCCCCCCCCCCCCCCCTCTCATACACCAGTAACTCGTATCGGGACCATCAATTATACTATCATAACAAAAATATCAGATGCAACAATGAAATATAGAACGGGCCAATTCCCACCCGAAGTCGTGGTAGATTCTTCAAAAAAGTTATAAAGAAATTTGATTAAAATTGTGTTGATTTGACCAATTATTATTGAATTGGCCAAATACATATTTTATTTTATGAAAAAATTAATTTGGTAAAATTATTAATTTGTCCAATTATTAAGATTGACAAATAGTTTGTTGTCAATATCATCTAAAATGACTGTTATATATAGTCAACATAATTATTTCACTTTGTAGCATCCTAACTGCTATGATTGGTCAACGGGTCGGTTTCAAATTGGAACCGTGAGGGTAGACGGGATGATTGCGAAATGGTGGTTCATTTTTTTTTTTTAATCTTATGTTGAACTCATAATAAAAGATTCATCTCAATTTTCATACAAAATCGACATGAGATAATCTCTATGAGAGCTAAATATACTTTTGCTCATATCGATTTTAGAGAAGAATGAAGTTTTGAAAATTATCGAAAGAAAGGAAGGCAGATTAGATTAGAATTTTTTAGAGAAATTAAATATTGTATGGTTTCGGAAGTAAACATATGATAAAATTACTTTTTATTTAAATTTGAGATATATGAAAATATATATAAATTCTAAACGAGTTTAGTTAATTGCCTAAACGAATGATTGAACCCTACCCATTCTCATAAATTTCTCTTTTAGGAAAAACTACTTCCGAGTGGCGGACCCTAACTAATCTATCACATAATACTATGTACTCCTTCCGCCCCACTAGACTTGGTCTATTTTTTCTGGGCACAAGATTTGAGGAGGAAACAACTAAGAGTAGAAGATATGTTTAGTAGAGTTTTTAAAGTAAAATAAGGTGGGTAGAGAGATAGTGAATAGTGAAACAAATTGGAATAAAGTGCGAAAAGAGAAAGAGGAGTAGTGAACGACATAGAAAATGAAGTGAAAAAGTAGGATGAAAAGTATTAAATGAGTTGTTTAACAAATTAATTGAACCTTAATCATATCCTAATTATTTTCAAGAAAGGAAAACATGACAAAGAACAACCCGAAAAGAAATACATGACAAAAACAACGGGACATAGAAAATAATAATTTTATAAAATATAATTTCGACGGGTTACCCAGCATATAATTAAGGCAAAATTCGATTAAAATACCGACTTTATACCAAAATTTGGTTTTTTGACAAACCTTTTAATTGTAGCAAAAAATATATCAACCTTCCAATTTGCTGTAATGTCTGTTCGGTGACGATTTCCGGCTAAATCGATGCTGATGTGGATCTCCGGAAAGCTGAGATGGTTGGGAAAATTAGATAAAAATACCCGACCTTGTACCAAAATCTAATTTTTTGACAAACCTTTTAATTGTAGCAAAAAATATAGTGACCTTTCAATTTGTTGCAATGACTGTCCGAATTCAATTTGGAAAAAAAAATTAATGGTGACGTGTACAATTCATAATAACGTGACATTCAAAACGATTTTGTTTTAACTAAAATGACGTCGTTTTGATTAAGAAATTTTTAAAAAAAAAATGGGGATGGAGGTGGGATTTAAGGTGCCGTAGTTACACTCGTGGCCGGTGACGTCGTTGATTGAGGCCATGGTGGAGAAGGATGGATGGATGGATGACTGTGGGAATGGTGTATGTGGCGGAGAAGAGGCAAGGGGTTGGGTGAGAGAGATAAAGGGTAATCTTTTTAAATAATGTGTAATATTTTTAAATGAGGTGAAATTTTTAAATGATGTGTAATATATTTTTTTTTGTTTTTTAATTCTTAATTAAAATGACGTCGTTTTGAACGTCATGTCATTATGAATTGCACACGTCACCATTAATTTTTTTTTTCCAAATTGAATTCGAATGGACATTGCAACAAATTGAAAGGTCACTATATTTTTTGCTACAACTAAAATGTTTGTCAAAAAACTAGATTTCGGTCTAAGATTGAGTATTTTTATCTAATTTTCCCTGCCATCTCAGCTTTTCGGAGATCCACATCAGCAACGATGTAGCCGGAAATCGTCACCGAACAGATATTGCAACAAATTGGAGGTTGATATATTTTTTGCTATAATTAAAAAGGTTTTTCAAAAATCCAAATTTTAGTATAAAGTCGGATATTTTAATCCAATTTTACCTATAATTAAATCAAGTAAAATATGGCCATTCATTAATTAAATTGACTTTTAAAGTTTTAATTAACTGGCTCAGTTATTCCGCCGCAGCCGCTCTCTTTCTTTCTTCTTCATTTATTTATGCGCTTCTTTTCTATTTTCTCATAAACACAAGGACTCCACTGTTATTTTCCAACATTGGGGGGGAGGGGAGAGAGAGCGAAAATTGTACAGAGCTAAAAAGCAGCACCTCTGGAAGAGGCTCGGTGTTTTTACTCTTTTTCTTCTTCCTTCTTCTCACTCAATCACCAATACCATGGCTTCAAAAGTTTCTGGCAAGCTTACCTCTAATCTTCTGCGCCGTTCTCTCTTTTCGAAATCCTTTTGTTTCACTCCCCGAAATCTGCAACGATCACAATTTCTTTCCAATCATGTTCACACCCATCATAAACCATCCACCCTTCCGTCTCTGGATCAACTTCATTATCTAAGATCTCTTGAAAAATTCTCAGAAAATCCCAAAATCCATCGCGTTTTATCTGATCACGGTCGAGTTTTGGGAAATCGCTCACATTTAAGCCCGAAATCACTCACTCATCATCATTCACTGCTAACACCCTTTCAAAACCCTAACGCAATCGCCGCAAATGTCAGATTTCTATCCGACTCCGCTCCAAATCAATCATCGCCAACCAATGGAAAACAAGAAACCCCAACTGAAAATCCGAGCCAGAATAATGAATTCAAGCACCAAGAAATCACCGGCCCGACCGTTGAGCGAGATCTATCGGCGCTGGCCAACGAAACGCGCGACGTTCTGGAGACGATGATGAAGAATGTTTACAGTTTGAGCAAAGTTCTAGCCGGTCTAGGATTGGTGCATCTCGTGCTGGGAGCTTGGATGTCGTACAGTATGCGGACTTCGCCTCTTCTGGAGGTGTCAATTCAGAGCCTGCTGGCGTTTGGGTTGCCGTTTTCACTTGCTTTTATGCTGAGGCGGGCGTTGAAGCCAATGTACTTCTTCAAGAAGATGGAGGAGCAGGGGAGGCTGCAGATTCTCACCCTTAGTCTTCAGGTGGCCAAAGGTTTGAATACTTTTTTCGTGCGTGTTCGTGGCGTTTCGTATCTGTGCATTGCTGGTGCATCCGTTGGTTTGATTTACACTGTGGTATCAAGATAGATGATTATACTTATGATAAAACATGTAGATTCTTGTTTTTTGGAACATATGCTAGTTGTTTATCACTGGAATCTAAGTGGAACTAAGGAGCAGTGGTAACTGAGATAATTAATTGCTTCTTTTCTTTAAGGCAATTTGTAGCACATGTTGACTTGTATGTGCTTAAAAAAGTCTTTTACTTGGTTTCGGTTGATTTTTTTTAGCTTTGAAGCATGGATTTAGCTTTTTTTGATATGTTTCATGATGCATTATGCTTACGCGGAACTTGGGATAAGCATGTTTTTTATTTAGAAGTTTTACTGTCTAAATAAGTGGTAGTTGCTCGTGGATGAGGCATGATGCTTATGTAGAGCTTTCGTTAATATTAGATCGGTTTATTCTTAATCTGATCTTGTATTATTACAGAATGTGAAATTGGAGATGTTTTGATGGACTTGTAAAATAGTTTGGATTATCTGTATCTTTAACCAATACTACTAGATCGGTTTCACCTTTATTTGATCTTGTATTCGACTATTCATACAAAATATAAAGCGGAGATGTTTTAGATGATATGGTGAAATAGTTTGGTGTATCTGTATCTTTAAACCGTTATTAGATTGGTTTCACCTTTTTTCGATCTTGTATTCTTACAAAATCTGAAATGGAGGGAGATGTTTAAGATGGACATGGTGAAACAGTTTGCAACCTGGAGTATCTGTATTGTTAAAACCAAATTAATACTAGATTCTTAAAAATATACTTGGTGAAACAGTTTGAAGTATCTGTATTGTTAAAAGTTAAAACCAAAATTGAAACTAGATAATTTGCACGAAGTAGGATTGAAGACTTGAAGTCATTGTAGAGTTAATTGTTACTGTAGCTCTTTATTGATGGGAACAGGAGTGTTGTTTCTAAATGTGCAATGGGAGGAAAGCATCCTGAACCTTGTGAAATAAGTCAAACTATGTGATTTCAGGCATATTAGCTATTTCCCTTTGATAATTTTATTAGCCCTTATGTCTCTAAGGCTATTAGAGGTGCGGATTCTACAAACTTACTCAAACGAAGCCACAGGACTACATAACATCTCCTGCTGTGTTTCAAACCACGGCAGAGGAGCCGCATGTGGCTTTGCTGATGAGTTTATCTGAGATAAAAGTCCTTTAACTAAAATTTATTAGGATGTTGAACTTAATGAGATGAATGAAAATTAGGACATACTGTATAGTAGTGGAGCATCTCTTATTCAGTCATAGCACTGCAGAAGTCATGGCAATTGGTTTGAATATGGAAATATAAACCAAGAATTACCTCTTTCTTGTTTCTGTTCATTAAGTAAATAAAAAGATGCCGTGAACATCTTCGTGTTGCTGGTTGCTTATTTGTGTAGGAAAATATATTTCCATTACTAAGGCGGCTGATGGTGTAATAAATTCTTTGAACTAGAATTTGTAGTGAGATAAATGAAATTATAGGACATGTGAAATAGGATTCAAGCATCTCTTTCTTTGACAACACGAATAACCATTGTTGCATACCATGCATAGCGGGAAATATAGTTATAGCAGTGTGTTTTGAAGTACTTCTTTGACAACATGAAAAATACAGTGGTAGCAGTGGGAAATATAGTTATAGCAGTGTGTTCTGAAATACCTCTTTGCAACATGAAAAATACAGTCGTAGGGGAAATATAGTTATAGCAGTGTGTTTTGAAATACATCTCTTTGGCAACATGAAAACAGAGTCATAACATTAGCAGTCGATTTTAAATATGGAGTATCAGCCAATAATCACTCTTGTTGCATTGAATTGAATATACAGTATTTTCATTTTATCCCTGCCTGTCCACATTTGCAACTTGAAAACCTTAGTTTTCTGTATTTTCGATTGAACTTTGTTTTTTATGAATCTAGAGGTCCTCCTGTACTGCAGTTCTAGTTATTTTTGTTCTTACTTCACTTTGACGTTCATACATTTCTTTTGACCACTTACGCAGTGCCACACTTAAGGAAAATTCCAACGTGGTAGTGTCGTGTCTTGTAAGACCAGATTCCGCCATGTGGTTGACAGGATAGAAACATTTATACCGGCTGGCGGATGTTTCTACCTTGCCCGAACCATGGATACACCACATGGCGGAATGTGGTTTGACGAGACAATTGTCAGGTACATTGCTAAATTGATATGTTGGGAACCCAGTCTTGTCCTACCACTAGCCCCATCTTAAAATGAGTTTGCCTAAGTTTTTTTTATTATGTATTCATTCAAATCTATACCAAAACATCGACTACATTTCTAAATCTATCCTCAACTTTTAAATTTAATCAAATTTATCTCAAACTATATGAAACTATCGAAATCTATTTCCAAACAAAAAATTTGATACCTGAAAGCTGGCTAGGATGATCGAGCTTTGGGAACTTGATGAGAATTTTTATAATAAAAAATGATAATCGCGATATGTAATTTTTGAGTCATCATTCTTTTTACAGACCGCGATGTACAATATTACACATTAATGTGATTTTGTTAACTAATGAACTAAATATGAGACGAAACAAATGTTCCGGGGCAATGGAAGTATTCCCCAAAGCAAGAAGATTCCTTATAAGAGGAAAGAGCTCCAGCTCATATTTTCAATAAACTACATATGAAGTTGGTAACGAATTTATTTGAACTTTTATTATTTGTATAGCAAGAAAACAGATCAAGAAGGAGAAACCGACCAAAAACAATTGGAAAAGTTTGTTGATGGTCAAATCCTGCCTAGTGAAAAAAAAATAGGCTGGCATGCAAGCTTTGAACATTCTTTATTCAATCTGTCTATCTAAAGTGCATGTGATAGCGAAGGAGTATAGTTCTAGATGTTCTAATTCATAATTTGATTTTTTTTTAATAGAATAAGTATTACTCCCTCCGTCCCACTTATCTTGTCTACGTCCAAATAAGAAATGATTTAACAATATCTTAGGGGCCTGATTAAAAATAAATGGGGTCCACATTGAATTAAAAAAAAACAAAGAATTTTACCCACTCACATCTAAATAAAATGATTCCAATACTAAATAACTTCTTCTTAATCTCCATGCCCACCCAAAATTAGACAAGATGAGTGGGACGATTATGGTTAAAAGTATTGGACATTTCTAGAAAGACATCCAAAGCACCAAAGAGGCGTTCCCTCAAAGCGGGCCTGTTTGGTACCTAAAAGTGTGGAATTTTATGAAGCTCTATGATGGATCAAGCAACTTAGATTGATTGATGTAGAGATTGAAATGGACAACAAGATCGTTGTCGACGCAATTAATTTTATAATAGGAATAACTTTGAATATGGATCCATTATTTCTGGTTGTCGTTCTATTTCAATGTTGGATCACGGATTTCGAGTTAAATATGTCCAAAAAAAACGCTAATGTTATGACCCATTGACTTGTTATAATTTTTTTTTTTTTTTTCTGATTCTATTCGAAAAGACGCCAATGTTAACCGCTTTTAATAATACTGCCAATTTATTATATTAGAGCTTTTTTATTGAGATTATGGTTGGATGAGATTTATAGAATTCCCCTTTTTTTATATAGAACGTGAGCTTATAAAGTTCAAATCTGATTTTATTTTCTAATTTTCGAAAAGTAAAATCCAAATATTATTAACGAGCTAATAAGGATATTTATCGAACACTTTGAGGACATCTATAAGCTCTACATTATCAAATGAATCAAGCTGAATTGCCAATGATAATCCATATATTACTCATGTAATGATAAAGGTATTATTTAAGTCCACATAAATAAAATCTAGTATTCTACTAATCACACAAATGAATAATGATGATGACATAATAATAATAATAATAATAATAATAATTATTATTATTATTATTATTATTATTATTATTATTATTATAAAAAGAAATTCACATTAAGCAAACTCAAAGTCTCAATAGTCCATTGATTCGAGAAAACGCAGTTACGGATGAACTATCGCTCGCATCTTCCCAAACTACCCCTATCCAGAAACCGAAGCCGCACGTGGCGGTGGAAGTCGAAGAGTTCCACCGGATTCCGGTGGAAGAGGAAGTTCAATCTGCACAGTTGGATCGTCGACAGTTTGCTCTTCAAAATCGTCTCGTTTTTCGAAGCCGTAATTCTCGTTTCGAAGCTCTGCTTCTTCTATCTCTGTTGCGGCTGCCACTTTTGATGATTGCCAATTAACTGATCGAAATTTATCGCAGCAAATTGGGATTTATTGTTGAGTTGATTTGGGGGAAGAATTGGATTCGATTTTCGCCATGGTGTTGTGCTAATTGTGTTGAAGGAATTAATGATTAATAAAATAGTACGATAAATTATTATTGTGTTGATATGATCGTATAATAATGATACGAACACGATAAACCTAATCACTAATTTGAATATTACTAATCACTAACTTGAATGTTATATTAGACTTTATCATGTTGATATAATAATAACACTAACACCATAAGCCTAATGTCAAACTTGATTGTGTATATCAAAGGCTTTCTATAATGTTAAGTATTTCATTTTTATTAATTATAATCGATTATTGTTTCACTAGTTGCCTTTACCTAAGTCAAGACTTAATAATGAATCTATAAGTACAAATGACTTAGAAGTTAGTAGAATATTTCAATTTATAATTCTTGACGTGAGTGTGTAGTATGTAGATATTACCAACCAAATAAAATGATTATACTATGATTATCTATATAAATTCAAACAAATTTTTTTTTATGAACACGATCAACATGAATTGTGTCATTGTACTTTTTTTTTTTTTTTTTTTGAGGCAAAGTATACATAAAAAGTAAACTTTGAATTACTCAATATTCCATCCACTAACGCGTCCGTTTATTTCTGGGGTTTTGATAAGATTCGTGGACTTACAAGTGGGGATAAAGAGGGAAAAAAAAAGAAATACAAATAGAATTGGATTCTTGACTGTTTTTTAAATATGCTATAATAATAATTAAGTTGAATTTACTAAAATTCTTGATTTTTGGTGAACAAACTACGTAACATGAACTCCCCACCTTCTTCCGCCACATGAAATTATTTGTATGGAAGTTGTTTACTAAAAACAACTAAAGCACTTCCACAAAAAGAGTTAGTTTTCTTTTGACAGTATGGGAGAAATTATAAGTGACTAAAGTTAGTTTTACGCACGTTACCGGTTTGGAGATTTTGTTCTAATATTTTTCTCACTTTAGCCACTTATGTCCTACTATTATATTTTTCATAAAAATAAACAATATCGATACAGTGATTCCTATCTAAGATTTATTACCATTTTTTTTGAGCGAAGATTTATTACCTTTTTTAGGAAAATTAAGATAGGAATTTATTACTATAATTCAATTGCAAATTAATATGTATGAAAAAATATGTAATTCAAATATAATTAATTCACTTTACTATAGAAGTAAATTTGAAATAGCGTAGGGCTTCGAAAAAGTGCATTTTATATACAACTGGACCAAAGGAATAGTATAAAATAAAATATCATTAAACATTTAGAAAGCCAGCACGAAAGTGACAACAATTCCACGAAGCAGTGAAAGAACGATTTAGAATACCTTTTCCATTTTTTCATGTTCTTTCATTTTTTCTTTATCATAAAAATAAAAAGAAAGCAAAAAAACCAAATATGTAAGCATGATGTCCAGGCCGCATAAATATTCACAAAAATAGACTGCATATCCATCTCAACTCTACTAAAGTAAAGCAAAGCAAAACGAGGAAATTATTCCCCAACTGATGCACCCTCGCTCGCACTTGGCTGATCATATCGACCAGGCAAAAACAATGCTTTTATAGCTGATCTTCAAAATTACCCAGCACAACGTTGAGCCACCCAAACGACGTAAATAATTCAATCAGCACTTCCCGAACTCCCATTCGTCTTGGTTTCTGCTCTGACATATGTGAGACTACGCGCAGTTGGTGATGAAGTCTCAACCACAGTAGAGTCAGCCCCTCGCTTCCACTGGAAACTCCGTGCACCCGGCTTCATAGCTCCACGACCCCTGTATAAACTGGGTATACCCCTACCGAAAGGAGCTCTACCATATCTTGGAATAACAAAAGAAGTTGCTCGGGCAACACGAGGCCATGACATCACAGATGCCGCATCAGGTTGAGCAGAGCTTTTCTTTACAATCTAAAAACCACAGTTCAAAATAAATTAAAATGGGCAGATGATATATGTCAAATATATAGAAGTCCACAATTGACATCATTCTGGGATTTTTTATACAATTTTAGCACAATTGCACTTCCAAGTCGGTCTTCAATTCAGTAAATTCAATTTCATTTTAAGGTTTCCCCAGTCAGTGTGGAGAATTTCATGTAAAAGGACTCAACACCAGATTGTCTTTATAGAAATTATAGCCAAGCCGCTTGACCAAATGAGCATACGCGTATTTTCCGTTCTAAATTTCCCTCCCATCATTTAAAGAACCAAAATATCATGAATTTACTTTCAAAATGTTTAGCCATCACCACAAACTGTATCGTTGGTAGTCAGTTGATTGTGATTTCCATAAACCTTCAGTTCATTCAACAATTCATATGACTGTTGATATGATTACTAACAAAAAAACTATTTCAGTAAAAACCTAATCCATGCAATTTAGTATGCAATGAAAATAACTATATAAGAAGGATTTGTGTTGTATACAATTTCCAAATTTTGGAAAATGGAATAAAATCGGGCCATCAAAGATGTGGTTTATAGCCCAACACTTGAATCATAATCAGTCTGATGCTCATCCGGAAAGACAATTAATTCAAGTTTACTTCTTGAATGGGTAGACAAAATAACATAATAATGTAAGACTGCAATATAGTTGAAAGAAGTCAGCATATTATTTTATTATTTAAAGACTCAAATTTTTTAACCACACATGAACTTCTTATTTTATGTGCTTGAAAACCCCCTCTTACGTTAGACTAGAATTTAGTTTCAAGAAGTCTATTAACATATATTTTATGGGCCTTGAGAGCATTTCTCAAGTAAACAAAAGAGGGTGGTCCGCAAACAATCACTCTTACATGGCTAGCTAACTTATTCTCTGTCAAAAAACTTTGGTGACAACATATATATTTCGATAATGTAGCTTAAGTAAATGGAATATTTGTAAGGTTAGGGTCCAAGTTAAAAAGATAATCAGCGCGAGTTTACACTTCAATTAGTTACGAGAAACAAATTGTCTAAGCAATTGGCATACACAATCAAAAATGAAGGTAGGAAGCTGATCCCATCTTCAGCAACACATTTTGTAATAGGACCCCAAGATTTTTATATACTAAAGACAACAACAGTAGTAATAGCAGCTTCAGAAGATAGCTCAACAACACGCAGCCAGACAAATATAGAACATGCAAAACCATCAAGGAATATTTATACTAGTCCTTTATCTATAAACAAGTAATGATTCTTAGATTACATACCTTCAGAATGCGAGACATAAAGGATGTGCCATCCAAAGATAAAGCAAGCTCAGCCGCTTCTTTTCTCATAAATTCAATATATGCTGATCTGAGCATGAAAAAATTCTTTTCAGAAAATACAATATAATTAGAAGACGAAATAACGCATCAGGAACACCTTACCCTTTTGGTTGCCCAGTAGCCGGATCGGTTAAAATGATAACTTTCAGGACTTCTCCAAACTTGTTGAAATGCCGTGAAAGGCTATCCTTAGTGGCAGCAAAATGAACCTAACTCATGTAAGAGAATGTGTCAGCCACATAAAAGGAGAAAATTAGAAAGAATATGATGTCAGAATCCATCAAAAAGAAAGCTCGAGTTCAGTATGCAGGAGTTACATTGCTAACAAAGATGGTACGAGAATCAGCATCTTCGGTTGGTGGACCAGTATTACGTAAACCTGCAGAAGCCAATTGCTTAGATAAAGAATAATATAACATGCCAGAGTTGTTTATGTATTGAAGAGATGTTTCGAAACTAAACCAAAGAATAAATATAAGCATTTGAGTAAAAATGTAAGGGCTCACCACTTGGTGCCTGAGTCCTTTCAGACTCGAGTGGATTAGCATCAGGCTTTGCCTATTACAAAAGCAAGACAGAAAAACACATGTTAATAAAGTGATTATGGTCATAAAGGAACTTGCTACAGATATATCCTGGACACAAGCTATTAATAAAATACATGATAAAAATAAAACAATAATGCACGGACTAAGTTTAATTTATTACATTTCCATTAAAAGCCACTGGATGATTGTTGTTCTCTTTCATCACCCGGGCTTCAGATTTTGTGGACACCGTATCAACACCTCGCATTGTTTCACGATTTTCCATCTCAGCTGCCTCGATTTCCTCCTGGTACTGAGGTTTCCTCACTTTCATGCTTAATGATGAATTTATGAGGCCTGAATTATGCACTACAGCAGGTTGACCCATATCTTTACGTGGTCTGTGTGGTGTTTCATCAACATGATCAGCAGCACTGTACTGAAATTTCAGGGGGCTCTCTATCCAGCTTCCACCAGA
Organism: Schizonepeta tenuifolia; assembly: GCA_029490685.1. NCBI lineage: Eukaryota > Viridiplantae > Streptophyta > Magnoliopsida > Lamiales > Lamiaceae > Schizonepeta > Schizonepeta tenuifolia. The sequence goes on from CM055958.1 coordinate 78,322,941, forward strand.
TGTGCCTGATGGATAAATATTTGTGGCTGCCTGTCCCCTTAAACCAACATCACCATAATCTTCTCCATCATATCCCAAACCAGTAGCCATGACATCGTCATGAAAAGATGACATGTTCCTATCTTGGAGCCGGCTGGTATCATTTTGTGGGTGATAAGAGTGAAGATTCTCTATCCCAACATTAAAATCTCCACCAACAGCATCTTCAGCAACACCTTCATATTCGTAATGGCTGGTAGAGTTTGGATCATTCATAGCATTACCAAGCCTATCAAACACATTGCGAGAAGGTCTAACTTTAGTTACATCCTTAACCGCTTCTGCCATAGCTTTAATAGCAGCAGACATAGAAGCGCGACGAATCCTCTGAGGGGGTACTTCTGCATATGAATCTGTTGTTGAAACCACAGACCGCAGACGTTTGAATGAAGGTTCTGCTGTTGCATTTGACTGCCTAGAAGTGGCCACAGCATCACGTACAGCAAACTGCAGTAGCCTTTTTGGGGCACTGACAGTCAATTGAGACACTTCCCTCTGCCAATTTGAAGCAACAAATCAGAGAAGTAAAAAATGCAACACGGGGACTAGTTTCTTACTACAGCAAGTATGAAATGAGCTTCTCCTACGATCTCAATCTTTAAAAAAAAAATTCTCTATGATTATGACTTCAAGACAGCCGTCAGCTTCTATATAATTTTTCGTAAGCTAGGAATCTTTCCAAGAATATTTCTGTCCGGCTCACTGAAGTTCTAATTTGATTATGTAATACTAGTAAATTATATACACCATAGACAACATAATAAAAGGTGCATCAAACTACGTAAGGGTCATGTCTCGTTACAATATAAGATCATATCATCACTGTGGGAGAATATGTGCACCTAAACAATTGACTTCTCAAATTCAGCCAAGCATCGCATTGCATAAATGACAAAGTAAAGGGCTCTAGAAAAGCATGTTCACCACTGCAAAAAACAAGCTGACTTGAAAGTGGGACGAGGCATTTGAGCTCAACTAGTACAGCTCATTTGCCCAGAAAGCGATATAGGATCAAATGGTGAGAAGGATGTAGATAGTCCTTCCATTAAGACATCAGTTCCCATGAATGACATGATATACAAATGTTGGGGAATGGAATGAATCGAGCATAAGTCTTTGGATATTAATGAATCGTCGAGATATCAAGATATAAATAGAGTATTGGTTTAAATGGGGAAAAAACTGAAAATACAAGCACCAGAACTTTCTGCAGTGTTGTTTTATTTACTTCAATGCGATCTTGTGCATTACCTAGAATTCTATAGTTTCAGCCAACATAAGCACTGACCCATCAAGGTTTTAAAAGGCGTTTTTAAGCCTCGAGTCGTTTTGTCATAGAACCACGAGGCGTAAGCCTCAAAATTTAAGTATATAAAATAACATCAAAACATATAATTATGACAAGAAAAGCACATAATTATCACAAGAAAGCCTAACATTCAATCACATAAACATCCATAAGCACATAAATTAGGTCCCAAATCAAGTCTAATGCAAGTTCAAAATAGCCATAATCCTTCTTAAATGAGTTAAATAAGCTAAAACTTAGATGAAGTCTCTAAATTTTGGGGGCATTTCAAAAGATTCATCATCCCCCCATCTTCATCCCCATCACCATCTCCATCAGCATCTCCATCCCTATCTCCTTCTCCATCTCCATTTCCATCTCCTACTCCACTCTCATCATCAAGATCATCTTCCTCATCAAGCCCAAGGGACTCACCGGAGCTGACCTGGAGCCTGCCGGATCCCTCGCCTTGGCCGGTCGCCTTGAAGACAGACAGCGAAGTTGACTGTCGAGGAACAAGATGGAATCTGGAGAAGTGGAACGAGATGGAAACTGGAGAAGCGGAAGCAGCAGCGCGAGCATGATGAAACTGCCAATTAGGGTTCTTTTTTTTATTTTAACCTAAATTGGACTCATATTTTAGAAGCCCATAGTGTTTTAAGTGTGATTTTAAGTCAGGCCATGTTGTTATTGGGCCAATTGAAGCCCAAAATTGAAGAATAAATGCAGAAAAAAATCGCCGAACTTGAGGCTTGAGCCTCGCTTGCGCCTCAAACGCCTCATGCGCCTCGGTGAAGTCGAGGCTTAAGCCTCTTTACAGCTGACAAAGGCGTAGCCTCAGAGGCGAAAAATTAGCGCCTCGGCGAAAGGCGGGCCTCGAGGCGAGCCTCAAAAATGCCTTTTAAAACAATGTGACCAATAGCTAATTCAGCATAGTAAATATTAAAAAGTGGGCAATACATTGTTCATAGAACTTTAGTTAGAGCAGTATTGTAAAGCAACAGCTGGATGTTTCAGCAATCCTCAATAATTACTAAGCAATATATCATCCTTCAAGAGGGAAATTTTTTTATCTGTTCTAATATGGCTTGTTTCAGATAATCAGATCAGATCAAGGCAGAACTTCAATTGCATAAACAACCCGCCGTCAATTTGATACAACATACAAGAATTCATAAATCATTGCAGGTCTCTTATTGAAGCTTCTAACGTAACATATCATCACAAACCTTAGAAATTAGGTACTGAACCCATTCCTTTTTCAGTTACCTTCCCTATGGACTTCCACTAAATATATCAATGGAGCTTCTAAGATAATTTACTTTCCTAATATAAACATAGTATCCTCCAAAGAATCTTGAGACAGTAGCATAAATGTTTTCCATGATGTGCATGCTCTTTCCATAACTCGAGTCCCCGATAGTCAATAAAGGTCAGAGTAGTACATAAAACAGTTTTAAGAGAAATTAGTATTCTTGGTGTAGTCAACAAAGAGAGAAAACTATGTGTTATTCTATGAGTGCACACAGATATCACTTACAAAGGATTTCATGAATTATTTAGAGTTGAATGTGTATTAAGAAAATGTACATTGTCAAGTGCTTTGAAACAGCTGATATATTTGTGTAGGATTATAACTTTTTTAAGTTGCCTCATTTTATTCTTCATTTGATAGTAAAACAGAACAATGTCTTCTGGAATGCACAAACAATCTCAAACAAACACAGACACATTATTGATGCATAATATCCCAAGTACTATAAATTTCCCTTCAGGAGGTTTGATTCTACAAGTGAGCATCCAGATGGTGAAGGACAAGAGAGATCATAACCATATAAGATGCAGATTGTGGAATGTTTTCAATAGGTTTAGGTCTACTAAACCAACTTTAAAAGTGAGCTTATGAACAATCATGAGTAAAATAGTAAAAGAATTAAGCCTTTGAAATATCACAGATAGAAAGATACAAGAACTTGAAGGTACACAACGTTGTATGAATTCTTGCTAAAAATTGAACAATGCGTGTAAATATCACCTTTCTTGACTGTTGCTCCTCATCTTTTCGCCTTCTCTTTTTATGAATTGTTGACTGAGAAGAGCGATATGGCTTGGTTTGAGAATCACTATGCCGATTGTCATCCCTGAAAGTTACATTGCTGGCCACAGACTTCCTAGGATGGGGGACTTCGTCATAGCCAACCCTTCCTGACCCTTTATATTCCCGATATTGATGGTGCCCTTCAACAGAGTTTCCTCTATCAGCAACAGATTCAACCTGATGAGACCGAGTTTTCCCAGACTGATCCCCTGCAGCAGGTTCTGTTTTGGGGACTCCTGCTGGATGAAGCTCTTCTAGTTGGACGTATAAGCTTAAATTAGATCCCAGATGATCCCATAGCCTGTACAAAAAATTTACAACAGTTAGAAAGCATGAACAGATGTTGTCATTTTTTAATTTTGCATGGAGAATGATCAGATGTTACAACACAAGCATATCATACAATTAAAGTGACCTCACCAGGATATGAAAGAGTCACTGTCATCTCCCAGAAAGACATCCAACTCATTCTTTGCTTCATCCTTATTCCTTCCATTTCTTAGCAAGACTATCACATATTCCTGAAGTACAAATCACAGAAGATCAACAATATGCAGAACGTATTAAAAAGAGAGAGAGAATGCTCTGAGTGGACACAACCAAATTTAAATTCCATAAACAGGCACACAAAACTTCAGATCCATAATTGTATGTAAGCAGTCACATCCAGGGTGCATGTCAAAGCATATATCACATGCGAACACACTCGAGAATTAATGATCTTTTTTTCCAAAACAAATTCAATAAGTTGAAATCCAGTGTACCTAAAAGGTAGAGAGAAAAGGTCTAAGTTTGAAAATGAAAAAAGTCTATGGTCAAGGTGTTAAACTGCATTGAAATATAAAATATGGGGAATAACAGGAGAGACCCCAGCAGAGTAACTCAGTCTAACAGACATCAAAACCAGAGCATCAAATGCATCACTAACCTCATAGTATCCTGAGAAATGCTCAAGCATTTACAAATTAATTCATCATTATGAAAAGCAGCACTCATTTGTTATCTTTATGAAGGTGGCACTGATAAAATCATTATCAAATAATTCACAATATGGATATTCATGACTTAGCTTCATAACAATCATACTGGTCGTAAGTTGCATGCGCGCGGGCGCACACACACACATAAACCAAAGTTTAAGAGCTGGAATGGATATAGAGGAAACATGTGCTGAAGGCATACGATGCAATAATGAGATCATAAGAACCTGAGTTGTGACATATAAGGGCTCGCTCAAGCTTTGTGGCAAGAATGAAATAGAAATCTGTCAAGCTTGCATGCAAGAATCACATTTGGTATTGAGGAAAAAGTGTCCTAAATTGCCAGTACTAGCCAGACATGCACCTTTGTTCAAACAAAATAAGGGCACCCGCCAAAGCTGAAAGAAGGAATAGCCTCTATAAATAAATAAACACGTCAATCAAAAAATAATGTAATTCCAGTTCTGCACCAGTTTGACAAAGAGATTGGGTAATCAATAATGCTCTCATATATAGGGCACCACATTTCGGCCAGACATGCATAAGGCACCGCGTGCAGTTACTTCATTCAAGTAGCCATAATAAATGATCAGAAGACTGACCCATGATTCAGTTTATATAAAAAAAAACAAACAAGGTTACAAGAATTCAGGAAACAAATAATCGACATACACACATAGTTCTGACAAGTATTGTCAATTAAGATCAACACGAATTTCCACGAAACTTCCAATTCATACCACGAGAGTATCGTCGGTGTAGTCACCCATGAACTCCTTGAGCTTATCATTGACGACCTCGCGAAGCCTCGAAACTCCTTCGCTTGAGAAATTTGCCGTAAATCTCAGATCATCTCCCCCCATTACTGCACTCGGCAATTATTAAAACTTCGCCCTAAAACCCCAACACCAAATCGCTTATAGTCTTCAACAAGCCGCTACAGTGCTCAATCGGACGCCAAAAACGAACGGGTAAAAGAGTAATTCGCCTATTCTCGCTAAATCAAGAAAATTATTTGGAGTATGTACCAAATAGAATGAATAATATACACTTATTTAGATAAGAAAGCATATAAATGTATTCAATGAAATTGATTTGGGGGAATAATTTGAGGAAAGAATTAATCCAATTTGTAATATGTTTAGATATTGAATTAAAGAGAGAATTCGACTGGGGGCAGTGGCGGAGGGCGGCGGGGATACACCGTCTGATGCTTTCCGGCGAAGGAAGAGCAGCTGTGTGGGTAGTGAGGAAAAGGACTTGGAACCCTACGTAATTCTGTGTTTAGATATTACAACCGTCCAATGCTACAGTACAGGGGTGAAATAGGAAAATTACCAACTTTGTTTTTAACATTTCCTTTTTCTTTTTCTTTTTCGTTTTGGTTTTCTTCATGAGCTTATTCCAGAAGAGAATTCGAATTTATACGGCTAACAAGGAAAACTAGAACAGTAAGACTTTGATCCATCACAAAACGGATTTGGCCCACCAGGCCCAGCCCAAATTATCAGAAGAAAAGGCTATGCCACGATTAAAATTTCTAGTTTATGTTATTCAAAAGAAAACAAAATTATTTGCAACACTTGGAACATTAACATATTGTTTGTTGTTACATTTAGCTAGTGTTGATACTTGATACTAGTGCATGTCGTCGAGGTCCACGTCATCATTGTTGCTTGCTTCACGTCGTCACTGCTAGGATTATCGACTGGGTTGGAATTGCTTGACTTGACCAAGCTTCGGTGAGCCCGCCAATCAACAATTTTGATCTAGCTTCAGTTTGATATTGAAATGGGTTAGGTTTGGGCTCGAGGCCGTCAAAACGAGCTTCTTTCTTGGTCTTGTTCAGTAGTTTGTATTCTCGTGTAAATAGTTTGACTATTTAAGTGAAATATCCTATCATCCATCCAGACGGCAGCGTTGGACCTGGGCAGCATTGTGGTCTGTGGAAGCCCTATTTTTTTAATCTCCAAGAGAGCTGCAAAAGGGAGTTGTGGAATACAATTATGCTAGAGAGAGTGTTGGAAAATGAAGGTGATTAAGAAGTTTTGGATGTGGTGAGTGATTTTAGTGAATGGTGTAGATGAAGATTGTGAGTATTTAGTGAATGAAGAGTGTGTCGATATAAAGAGTAATTTTAGAATGAAGCTCTTGTCTCCTAGAAGGCTATAGAGAGTATGAACTTATTAGAAAGCTTAGCTTTATTGCTTTGGTTGATTACTTGATATATTACATATGGTGCAAAACTTCTATTTATAGTTGTTGAGAGAAATCTCTAGATTCTCATAGGAATCTAGAATTCTCTACTAGTTATTACTAAATTTATCTAATCTAGATTATACATTCCCTAATCCTGAATATTCTAGAACATATCTAGATCCTACATTAATGTCCTATACTTTCGAATTCTCTAAAATATTTCTAGATTCTACATACAACTCATATAATCTTGATTACTCTAGAATATTCTAGTTTATATTTATTTAGATAGTTCTAGATAAATGCATCACCTTTTCAATACTCCTCCTTGATGTATTTGTCAATAACTCCAGCATCCTTCGTAGGAACTGAAATCTATCTCTTGGTAGCGCCTTGGTGAAGATATCTGCTAGTTGTTCCTCCGTTGGACAATACTTCATCTCGATGAGCCCTTTTCCTTGGACATCTCTTAAGAAGTGATACTTAATGTTAATATGCTTTGTGCGATTGTGCTGAACTGGATTCTAGGCCATTGCGATAGCTGACTTGTTATCACAATAAATCTTTGTTGCCGAGTTTTGTAGTTCTCCCATGTCTTCCAATACTCTTTTAAGCCATATAGCTTGACATGCAGCTCCGGCTGCTGCAGCATACTCAGCTTCTGCAGATGATAATGCAACTGAGTCTTGCTTCTTTGATCCCCATATGAAAACTCCTGATCCGAGCTTAAATACGTAGCCGGAAGTGCTCTTCATATCATCTTGTGATCCAGCCCAATCACTGTCACAATATCCAACAAGTTGTGAGTCGGAACTTGACTTATACCAATTGCCATGGTTAAGTGTTCCTTGCAGATATCTGAAGAGTCTTTTTACTGCTCCGTAGTGCGTCTCCGTCGGATTTTCCATGAATCTGGATAGAAAACTTGTGGCGTACATGATGTCTGGCCTCGTAGCCGTTAAGTAAAGTAGACTTCCAATTAAGCTCCGATAATTGGTAGGGTCAGTAGGCCTTGTTCCGTCTTCTTTCTTTAGCTTCTCATTTGGGGCTAGAGGAGTGACTACGTGCTTGCAGTCTTGCATCTTGAATTTCTTGAGTATATCTTCGATATATTTCCTCTGTGATAAGAAGATGTCATCTTTTTCTTGGCTTATCTCCATTTTGAGGAAGTAGTGCATCAAACCCAAGTCACTCATTTCAAAAGTATTCATCATGTCTCTCTTGAATTCCTCAATCATTATGGTATTGTTTCATGTGACAATTAAGTCATCAACATAAAGAGAGACAATTAAGATGTTCATACCTTGGGTTTTGATGTATAGAGTGGCCTCGTTCTTGCTCCTTCTGAATTCTTGACGTATGAAATACCCGTTTATCTTACTATACCAAGCTCATGGTGCTTGTTTGAGCCCGTATAGTGCTTTCTTTAAGCGAAGAACTTTACCTTCTTCTTTTATGAATCCTTCCGGTTGCTCCACATATACTTCTTCTTTCAAATCTCCATTGAGAAATGCCGACTTGACATCCAGTTGAAAAAGATATCATTTCTTATGAGCTGCAAGAGCTATGAGTGCTCGAATTGTGTCCATTCGAGCAACTGGAGCGAATGTCCCTATGTAGTTGATTCGTGGTAATTGAGCATATCCCTTTGCGACAAGCTTTTCCTTATGCTTTTGGATTAAGCCATCAGGATTCATCTTCGTCATAAATACCCACTTGACTCCAATAACTTCCTTGTTACTTGGAAGATCCACCAACTCCCAAGTATCATTCTTTTCAATCATCTGTGTCTCCTCCTCCATTGCTTTAATCCAAACTTTTTCCTTTGAAGCTTCTGCATAGTTACTTGGCTCCAAAGAACAAAAGTTGCATATTTCATAAGTATTAGTAGATTCATATAAATCTACTAAAGTTCTTACTCGGCGAGGTGGAGATTATGGTGAGGAGTCAGCTTCACTTGATGTTTTAGCTTCTGAAGAGGATCTTGGCGTAGATGTGGGGCCTTCTTGAACTTGTTCTTCTTTTTCTGGAATTTCTTCGAGTTGTGTAGTTGTGGTCATCCTTTTGACATCTTCTGTCTCCCAATTCCAAGAGGTTTGCTCATCAAATTCCACATATCGACTTGGCACCAGTGTCTTGGTCTCGAGATTGTAGATTCTATATCTTTTCGACTTGGAGCTGTAGGTGAGGAAGATGCCTTTGTCCATCTTGTTCTCTAATTTATGCCTTTTGACTAAGGGGACGTGATTGTATCAAATACTTCCAAAGACCTTCAAATGTTTGGCTGAAGGTTTCTGTCCTGACCATGCCTCGATTGGAGTCTTGTTTAAAACTGCCTTAGTTGGACACCGGTTTAGCAGGTAGAATGATGTATAGACTGCTTCCGTCCAGAACTTTGTTGGCATTCCTTTCTCCACGAGCATGGACCTTGCCATCTCCATAACTGTTCTATTCTTTCTTTTCGACACTCCATTTTGTTGTGGAGTGTAGGCTACCATTAGTTGATGCTCCACGCCTTCGTCTTCACAAAACTTGTTGAATTCTATAGAATTATATTCGATACCTCGATCACTTCTCAACTTCTTGATTTTTTCGACCACTTTGTTTTTCCACAAAGTTCTTGAATCTCTTGAAGATTCTAAAGACTTCGAATTTTTCTTGAAGGAAATATACCCACGTCATTCTAGAATAATCATCAATAAAGAGAATGAAGTACTTGTTTTGATTTATTGATGGCGTTCATATTGGCCCACATACATCGGTATGGACAAGTTCCAATATTTCCTTCGCTCGCCATGTTTTCTTCTTTGGAAATGGTTGTCTGTGCTGCTTTCCCAACATGCATCCTTCACAGACGTGATCCTTTTTGTTGAGAAGAGGGAGATCTCTCATATTTTTATGATGAAGTAGCCTCAAGGCTTTGAGATTAAAATGCCCAAATCTTCGATGCCAGAGACTTGTATCATCGAGTTGAGCCATGACGCGACCGTCGTTTAGCCGCGACAAAATATAATTTGTATTTTTCCTTGCCCACTTCCTAGGATTAGCTAGTCGGTAAGTAAGGGTCGATCTCACGATGAATTGCTGCAATATTCTCTTGAAAATATCTTGTCACAGTGTTGGTTTTGGTCTATTTCTACTATCGCCTTGGGCAAAACAAAGAAAAGTAAAATCTGAAACTAAACAAGCAAACTATCAGTAATAAAAGACAATTTAGATTTAGGTTCGATTCAATGTGAATAAGTGTAACTCGATTATAGGTGCATAGATATTCACTACGTCTGTGTGTCAACGGTTATAGGCAAATCGCGTCATGGTCCTACTGTCACGTTGTCATGCCCACAACCACAATCTGCCCAGCTCGTCCTTACTTGTGAATCCTGTGTGGCATTCCCACCCCAAACTTCTTAACTTGCCCAACTCACTCCCGAGCATTCCTCAAGGGGCAAAGATTAAAACAAGCAGCTTTGGGCACTAGATGAACTCGTTCTGACCCTATGAGATACGAGGATCCCGCTCCGACTTTTCACCAGCGTCAGCGTACTTCGTTCGGCTCCGCCCAAGTTCAATCTGAGATTTGCCGCCCTCAAGGAGTGTGAGGCAAACCTCTCCCGGTCCTTGTTGGTCTAAGCTACCTCCCTTTTAAGGAATTTACCGCCCTCCAATTGCCCATCTGCACTATGGTCTATTGGCACAAACAGACTGCTTTGAAATCATTGCCTAACGCTTCGGGAACACACACATATATATAACTATCTTGCCCAATTAGACCTCACGAGTTATAAAAACACTTATATCAAATATCCTCTACCTAAACCCAGATCTAAAGGTTTAGCTAGACATAAAGTAAATAACAATAGCAAAAGAGATAAAAGAAAACATACATAAATTAAACTGTCAGTTTGCCCAAATCGGGACTTAACAGAAAAGTAAAGTAAAAACGATGTAAAGTTGTGTTCTTGAGGCTGCATGCACGAACATATTTATAGAGTACAAGGGTCATGAGCTTAAAACCCTAAAAACCCACATAAGAGCCTTTGACTGACAGCTGCAGTTTCCTTCCTTGGCCGATTAGGACAAGGAAAAATTTGTTTCCTTATCGAAAATACTCCATGTTTATCTCATTATTTCCTTATCCGAATAAAAGATGTATCCATTTCTTTTCTCCTTTAAGGCACCAATTACTTCCTTGTAGGACTCTTCCGGATGTGCACGCCAGTTGCACTGCCCAGAACCTTCGTACTCGCCTTCTTCTTGCTTCTCCTTCGCCTTGCCCAGAGTCCTCCTGCCATCTTGACCTGTTTGGATTGATTGCGCGCGGTCTGCATTGATCATGTCGACTGATACGGAGCAGCTTCTATGTGTTTGGACTTCTGCCTTCGGTATCTCTAGTTGCGAGCAAAGCTCCTTGACCATTGCATTGTATCGAAGTGCTCACTTTCACGCGCAAATTCACTCCAAATGTCTAAGCTCTTGTCCTTCCCTACCTACTACCAAAAATATCCTCCCAGACACTAAACCATACTAAAAAGATACAAAACTAGACTCGATCTAGATCTAAAAATACATGATGAGCATATAAAATATGGTCTCATCAAGCCATCATTGCATTTTGTAGATATCACCAGAAAATGGGAAAATTTCTTTTTTTCTATTTTTACTTCTGCAATTTCTTGATTATTTTTTATGTCATAAATTCGACAATAAATATATTTTAAAGTGAATGGCATATCCATTTTCCATCATTTGGTCAACACTTAGTAGATTTTGTGCAAGATGTGGTACTAGAAGAACATCTTTAATGAATCGTGTACCTTTCGTAGTTTCTATGGCAATGGTACATTGTCCTTTCGTCTCCACTAGCTCTCCATTGCCCATATTCACCTTTGTCGTGATGGAATCATCTCGCTTGCGAAAGATGTTCTCGTTGGATGTCATGTGGTTGTTGCATCTGCTATCGATGTACCATTCTTCGTCTTTCACTTCTGTTGCAGAGTGACATGCGTAGAATAAATGTTGTTTCTCCTTTTGATCTTCAGAATAATTGGCCTGATGGTTCTTTGTATCTCTGCAATCCTTTTCTGCATGCCCGAACCTCTTGCAGTTTTTGCATTGTGGCTTTCCTCGATGATATCAATCCTTCTCCATATGATTTATCTTCTTGCAAATCCCGCATGGTGGAAAGTTGCCCTTGGTCTCCTTATTGTTGGAGCTTCCTTCATTGGTACGATTCTTGTTGTTTTCACCATTTCTTTTGACGTTGAGCTTGGATTGAAAGACGCTTTTAAGTGAGTTTTCATGTCGCCTACCCAATCTTTGCTCGTGTGCTTCTAGAGAACCCATAAGCTCCGCGACGGACATTGTCGACAAATCTTTCGATTATTCAATGGTCGCTACTATTGAGTCATACTTCTCGGTGAGGCTGATCAAGACATTTTGTATGATCCTCACATCAAAGATTTTTTCTCCATAAGATCTCATTTGATTGACTATTTTCATTATTCTTGAGAAATAGTCTTTTGCAACCTCAAAATCTTTCATTTTTAGATTCTCAAGTTCGCGCCTTAAACTTTGTAATTTAATGGTTCGAACTTTAGTCTTTTTCTCCAAGCTTCTTTTGCTGTAGTAGCTTGAATAATTCTAGCCATGATGGAATCACTAATAGATTGTTGAAGAAGATAAAGAGCTTTAGCATTTTGTTGCTTTAACTTCTTGCGTACCTCGGAAGATGAAGCCTCTTTGCTTTCTCCTTTAGGCATAGTTTTTACTTCTTCAGCCATAGTGATCCCTTCTTCAACGACATCCCAAAGATTATGAGATTCTAAGCAAGTCTTCATACGGACACTCCAATAGTCGTAATTTTGTCCATTGAATATTGGAGTCGATATTGAGAGACTTGATGTTGTCATGACGCCCGCTTATGATCGAACATGCTCTGATACCACTTGTTATAAAATGAAGGTGATTAAGAAGTTTTGGATGTGGTGAGTGATTTTAGTGAATGATGTAGATGATGATAGTGAGTATTTCGTGAATGAAGAGTGTGTCGGGTATAAAGAGTAATTTTAGAATGAAGCTCTTGTCTCCTAGAAGGCTATAGAGAGTATGAACTTGTTAGAAAGCTAAGCTTTATTGCTTTGCTTGATTGCTTGATATATTATATATGGTGCAAAACTTCTATTTATAATTGTTGAAAGAATTATCTAGATCCTTATAGGAATTTAGAATTCTCTACTAATTACTACTAAATACATCTAACATAAATTATACATTCGCTAATCCTGAATATTTTAGAACACATCTAGATCCTACATTAATATCCTATACTTTTAAATTCTTTATAATATTTCTAAATTTTACATATAACTCATATGATCTTGATTACTCTAGAATATTTTAATATTATATTACTAAAAGGAAAACGATTCTTGCTTTGAAAAAATCCTACGTGGCACCCCTCTTAATTCTCCATTCATATTTATCTAAATTCTCAAATTTTTAAATTTTTAAATGTAAAATAATAGATTTTAAATATCTATACTAAAATCTTGTGTCACACATCAGTTTTTCAATGAAACTTCACTTATTGAAAAGCCTATAAATACCTAGATTTAATGTGTATTTCCTCATCTTTTGTTCCACCAGTTTTATTTGACCAATTTATTTATTAATCGGCCAAATAAATAACTATATTTTTATAGTTTAATTTAATTTAATTTGGTCAATTTATTAATTGGCCGAATAGATAATTATTTTTTGTAGGAGCTTTATTTGGTCAATTTATTTATTAATCAGCCAAATAAACAACTGCTATATTTTTATAGTTTAATTTAATTTAATTTGATCAATTTATTAATTGGTTGAATAGATAATTATTTTTATTAGAGAACCAATTTATTAGTTGACAGAATATATGGTTCCAAAATAGTTTGGATAATTTATTGGTTGACCGAATTAAACAAGTACGAGTATATAAATTTCAAACAAGTTTGAATAATCCTAAACACATCATCTCAAATTGTTTGGTTAATCGTCTTCGTTGGACAACGTAGAATATGTAGGAAAATTGACAGAAAAATTACTAACGATTTATCAATGAGTCAATTCCGACCAATAATCGTGCGCGTAGATGGGCCAAATCAGTATTTGCGGGACAACTTTTTTTTTAATAGGTTATATAATTTTGAACTCATAAAATTAAGAATTATTATGATCAACTTTTATCTTATATCATTAACTAAATAATTTTATGAAACACAATCATTCCACATAAAGTTTTGTAAAAAGAAAAAACTACCAAGTACATAGTGAAACAATTCTTGAAGTTCTATTCTCAGTTAAAAAAATTATTCTCGAAGCTGGTAAAAAAGAAAACGAATGTCATCATTTATTTTTCTATGAATATATTTGGAAGATGATTATTTATATAATACTATAATTTATAATTAAATTTTTATTTATTAAATATTATGTGAATATTTTTAGAATATAATATTTATATAATTAAATATTAATTTTAGGTAAAAAGAAAACAAATGTCATCATTAATTTTTTTTGTGAATATATTAGGAAGATGATTATTTATATATTTTAAAATCAGTATTGTAGTCAATAGGTCGGTTCCAGATCGGAATCGTCGGAGTAGACGGGATGATTGTGAAGCGGTGGTTTAACTTTTTTTCTTAATCTTGTGTTGAATTCATAATGTGGGGTATTTAGAGTCACTTTCATCTTATAGACAATCTTAACATCCGTAGTATTATTCGCTATCTATATATCTCTTATCTCTCTCTCATTACCCGCTCCTTCCCTTGCCTCTTTTTCTTCATAAAAAGCTAAAAAATTCAGCTTAAGAGTCGCTTTCCTTTGAGAGAGAAATATATCTTTGCCCACATCGGTTTTGTAGAAGAACAGAGCTTTAACAATTATTTAAAATAATGAGAATATATTAGTTATAATTTTTAACAAACATAAATATATGGGTTTGAGATGTAAACATGTGATAAAATTACTTTTTAATTGAATTTGAGACGTGTTCAAGGGATATAAATTCTAAGCGAGTTTAGTAGATTGCATAATTGAACCATAGGGGTAGACGAGCCGATTTCAAACACGCCCACAAAACTCACACAACGCGTAAAACTTAAAAATAATTAATGGACAATATTTTTATTATAATTTTATAAAATAATAATTTTCCATCGATTTTCGGGAAGCTACACGCTAGTTTATATTTATTTAAATAGTTCCAGATAAATGCATCACCTTTTCGAGAGAGAGATAAGCGGTGGTGTTGGACCTGTTGGTGGGTGTTGGAGAGGGGGAGGGTGGTGGCGAGCTGCTATAAGAATATAAATTTATTTTATTTTTTAGGACGTCATCGTTTTAATTGGAGAAGTGCAAACACACCAATTTTAATTTGATCGGAATGACTCGGCGGGGAGCTGCATGGTATATTTTAACAAAATCTAAAAGGCGTGTTAAATATTCAAAATTGGCCAGTAGTTGGAGTAATTCTATTTATTGAATTGAATTGTGTACTATCTTAGTAGTATTTTATTTTGGTTTATGTTCAATCTCACATCTCTACGCATTAAATCACAGATGTATGAAAGAATGCAAAACTTTTCCAATTTAAACAAAACCATGATAGTTGGACAAAAATGGTATATTAATCTTCCCTGTGGCTAATTATATTACATATCCTTGCATCATACTATATTGCTATACATCAGAATATACGTATCATGAATCTCTAAATATATTAACTATGGTTGAGCACGGTTCGGTTAACCAACCATTTGTCACACACAAAAACCGGCCATATAGTTTTCATTCGGTTCATTAACCGTCAAAAATTAAAAAATAAAAATCAAAAACCGCGACAACGGTTAACCTAAAAAACGGTCAATAATTAACCATGACGAAAGAAAGATTTTTTTTTAATAATTAATAGCATAAAAAATTATTTATATTGACAACTTACATTCAAAACATACCATTTAAAGATTTATAAATTAATTATAAATTGAACTCTACCATATTTTTAAGTAAAAGTAAATAATTATTATAATTTTATAACATATAATTAGTAAAATTAGTAGTAATTTTTATTGAGATGCGATTCGGTTCGGTTAACGCCGGTTTTTACATATAAAAATAAAAACCTTACCATTACCCTCGATTTTTTAAAAATAGAAAAATAAACCAAAACCACCGGTACGGTTAACCATATTTTTTAGATGATTTCGGTACGATTTGTCGGTCGGTTCGATTTTTCGGTTCGCTTTGCTCACCCATATAATTAACGCATTGACACTACATAAATAATAAGGATATATGTAGATAGCAACTTTCTTTCATGAATTATTATTAGCCTATACACTATAGTATTAACGCCGTAAGAATGTTTTGTTATATAATTTGGTATCGCAACATAATATTTTTATCCTTTAAAAGGTTGTTTGAATATAATTTCCATTTTGAAAATTAAATGTTAATCATATATATGTATGATCTTTTAAGATATATTAGGCTTCTATGAAATGATTTGGGGAATAATTAAATCCGTTGAGAAATAAGAATGAATAAGATGAACAAGCACATATGATGATAAATTTGGAGGTAAATGAAATCTTGATTAGAAAGATGAGGGAATACAAAATTTTAGTGGAAAAGGTAAGGACATAAAAGCCCCATAAATATTACTTCATCCGATCCATTCCTATTATCATATTTTTCTTACATAGGTGTCCTATTCATACTGTCATCTTATAAATAAGAAAAATTTTAACTTTTCAAAACACTTCAAAAGTGATGGGACTTACCTATTTTTTATCTTTTTACACTTATTCTTAATCTTCGTGCTGAACAGTAACATGACAATATCTGGGTCAGAGGGAGTATATTTTTAAGTGAATTAACGATTAATTGAACAAGTTTGATTTTTATAAAAAAAATTACGTGTGACTGACTACATTGTGATCGGATAACTTAAATTTATTGTAATAGGTTATACACATATAAACTATTTCCTCCGTTTCGTTCAACTTGACTCATTTTTTTCGGTACGAAGATTAAGAATTAGAGGATTATATGTAAATGATACGTTTAGTGTATTTTGTATAGAGTATTTAATTGTTGATGGTAAAGTGGTTGTGAATACATTTTCACTGTTCATAAAAACAGATTATTGTACACATTGTACTCAAACACTAAATTATTGTCTAATCTTTGCCAAAAAAATAAACGAACTAAGTTGAGTAGGACACCTAATAAAAGAAGCGAGTCAAGTTGAACGGAACGAAAGGAGCATAAATTAAAAGTACCACACAATATAATTGATGCAACTTTTTAATGCGTTGGAATATATATATATATATATATATATATATATATATATATATATATATATATATATATATATATAAGGAGTGATTTCCATGCGAAGGGATCTCTTAAAGTGAGAATTAGGAATTAATTTTCACCATTGATTATATCTATATGGAGGGTCAAGATTTGGCCTAGTCAAAGCGGGTCAAATCAGGTCACACCCGGGTCAATCCGTTGGCTTTTTTTTTTTTTTTTTTTTTTTTTTTACGGTCAGGTCATATGCACCACACTATATAATGAGATGCACCACTAAGTGCATTAAGATGAACTAGTTTTGTTTTCATTTTTTTTTTTCGTAAAATGTTGTGCATCTAGTTACACTGTGTGGTGCATCTGGTTACACATTATGGTGCATCCGATTTTTTTTCAGTTTTCTTTTTTCATTTTTTTACAGATTTTTTTCAGTTTTTTTCTTTTACAAATGTTTTTTCCCGACCCCGCCTTCGCTCCGGTTACTAATATAAAGATAATCGTCGGGCAACAATTTGAACTTTTTCGGCTCGCTCCGAGGCCTTCGACTCCCCTCGCTCGAATCTTCACCAAAGAAAAAGCGACGAACAAAAAAACGGGGGAAAATAAATCTTAAAATTTTAAAAAAATTAAAAATTTCGGTGCATCTCAATGCACATAGCGGTGCATCTCATTATGTAGAGTGGTGCATCCGAATATGTGAAGTGGTACATCTTGGGTGACTGTTTATTAAAAAAAAAAATTGAAAAAAAAAAACTGAAAATCTTGTGCATCTAAAATGCACTTTGTGGTGCATCTAGTTATATAGAGTGGTGCATCCAAACATGTGAAGTGGTGCATCTTGGGTGACAGTTAAAAAAAAATCGAAAAAAAAGTCAACGGGTTGACCCGGGTTTAACCCGCTTTGACTAGGCCAAATCTTGACCCTCCATCACCCATAAATTTAGGGTGGAGATCTATTCTCATTTCTTAGGATAATATTTATTCTCGTATAATCTCTTTCATATATATATACATAGTTATATATAGTAATATTTCATATTTTTAATAGTAGCTAAAATCATGTCAATATTGTCTTTTTTTTTCTTTTTTCTTGAATTCGGAAACCGCAGTTGCTATCTTTGGTGTGCACTGGGTAATCTCCGTCCTTGTGCAGTAACTTGTAAATTACACAAGACATGTGAATCACACTTTCTAAATACAAGTGTGACATGCTCGAATAAAAACCCACTTTCTTTCGTCAATAATTTACATGCTACCGCACAAGGGACGAAGGTTTACCCAATACGCACCAAAAGTAGCAGTTGTGAGTTTCCACGATATTAAAATAAAAAATATAACATGCTCAATCTATAAAAATATTAGTGAGGATTAAATTTGAGACCAATCAGTCCCAAAAAAATTCACTTTATTAGTAGGTCATTACTAAAGATAACTATGTCAATATTGTCTGCTTCAACATAGAAATGTTATTTGAAGCCCATTTTGAGATAATAAAATTAATTTTCTTTCTCAAACTCAAACTAATAATTTGAAGCCCATTGCGACAGGTCAACTATTTAATTCGACGGCTATCAATACACCAGAAGCAAAATGCAAATTTATTTATATCTCCAACAATACCCACCCAACTAATAATTACCACTATAAATATAAATAATTTAATTTAATAGAGAACCTAACTAAATGAGCCGTGATGGGGCAAGTTGGCAATTGCTAATATTTTATTTGGGTGGAGTAGCTAATCTAATTGAATACATAAATTATGCTTTGTGTCTAATCAAAAATTAAAAATTAAAAATATCCCCAAAACGATGACGATTATGAATGTAATACCACGTCAGACTGATCTAGAAACACGGCATTTCGGCAATTAACAGAAACCGCGAGGGTATTTCCGCCCATTTGTGAACCCCCATTTGCCCGATACGCGTCCCTATGAGGCCATTATTCTTTCATCGCGACCGACTTTACGCCCTTCATATTGCGCCCCCCTATCTCTCCACCCCCTTGACCCTTTCTCTCTCTAAACGCCCCCCACACCCACCCTCAACTTTCTTCTCTCTCTAAGAACAGGCACAGACCAGGCGTGTTGCAAATTTTTCGTTAATGGCGCAGAAAACAGAGCAAGAAGAGACGGAGTTCAAGCAGGTCGTAGCTGAGAACATCACGCTCTGCGTCAAATGCGGTGTGGCGGGTAATTCCGCCGCGAATAATTTGTGTCAGAAATGCTTCAACACACCTGCGGAGGCTTCCATCTCCACGGCCGCGGTTCCCGCGGCGGCGTCGAGCGTAGCGAAGCCGAAAATCCACATATTCGGAGAGAAATCCTTCAGATCCAGCTCGTCTGCGAGGTCTCCTCCGCAGAGGATACCGAAGCTCCCCGAGATAAGCACAGATCTGATGGAAGATCGCGCGGCGGCAGCTCCTCCGGCGAAAAGAGAGGTCAACCGGTGCTCTGGTTGCCGCCGGAGGGTCGGGTTGACCGGATTCAGGTGTCGGTGCGGCGAGCTGTTCTGCGCCGATCATCGGTACTCCGATCGCCACGACTGCAGCTACGACTACATGACAGCCGGCCGGGAGGCGATCGCGAGGGAGAATCCGGTGGTCAAAGCTGCCAAAATTGTCAAAATTTAGATCGAAAACCCCGTGAAGTTTGGACGAAGCAACGCCTTGAGCCGACATGGATACGCAATCAACAATCGGGATTCTTCGTGTCATGAAGAAACGATGATTTAAGCAATGGAAAATTAGGAGATCGTTGTTCGATCTATGTATTATTGCTGCACTTCTCTTCGGGCTTAAGATGATATCGTCTCGCGGCCGAGATGGAACTGTGGAAGAGAGGATGAGCGACCTTTATTTTATTTTCTTTTTACTTTTTTTTTAATTTTCATTTGTTACGATAAAAAAAAAAAAGAGTTTAAATTATTGTGACAAAATTGCTAGATTATTATTAGTCTTTTGTGTGACTTTATTTTATTTTATTTTATTTTTGGCTATGATATTATTTTTTTTGTTATAAAAATTACTACTACAAATTGTGTTCTTCCCTCTTTGTTCCATGTAGTATGTTTAAAGTTGATGATTGATTTGTAAATTCTTTGGTGTAATTTGTGGGTTTGGTTTTGGTGTTTGTAAAAAGGATGGATGCTGGAAATTTCGGGAAAGAGGGTGGAAATGTAATTTAATAGTGTATTGATTTTTCTAGAGATAAAATTTAATATTGAATATTGATAGCGACATTGTGTGGGCAAGTGCATGCTGTCCTAGTCTTTTATGGTTGTCGCGATAAGACGTATAAAGATGGGAGAAGTATTATTGATTGGTATGGAGGGTTACATAAATTAATATTAAAAACTACAAATATCGGTTTCGACGTACGCAACCAAATTAAATATTTGAATTATTCTTGCATAAACTGGTAGATTACGTGCAATAGCATCATAAGAATGGTTCTATTTTTATTTGAACTTTTTCAAGAAAATGGTTCTAAATTTGATGCACATAAAAATGGGTTCTAAATTTCTTAGAGACATATGCTGAGTCCATTTTACATACTTATTTCTTTTTCTTTCTAATAAAGGCTTTTTTATCATGTTTCTTAGTGAATTATCGAGCACAATAAATGCAAAATCATTGTAAAGAGAGTTCTCCTAGTATTTTTGTTATGGATTAAACTCGTACAAATCATCTAGCGTATTTGAATTTTTGTATACTCGATTTGAAATTGAGTCAATTTTGAATTTATTCTGAAAAAAAAAGGAATTACAATGATTCTAATAAAATACCAATATTACTTTACTCTCTAGCTTAGTTCAAATATTAAATAGAAACTATCATGAAAAGATAATTTAAGATACAGTAAAATCCAACGGACCCAAGTCCAATTCAATCCAAAGAGTTTAAAAGCTTAAATGTAAGTCTGGAACATGTTGAAGAGCTATTCTGCTTATTTTATTTCTTTTTCACCCACAACGTGGTATGTGCATGTACATGAAAAGGAAACAACAAATGTGTAAACGTAAAGTTATTTTTTCCTTGGTTGTGAATCTTGTGATTGTGAGCGCATTCTTCTATTTCTCGTCTCTTACAATATAAGGTTTCATTTTCTCCAAGAAGAACATTAAATATTTCTTACAATAATATCAATATTTGATAAATTAATTGGTATACGACTTTCAACATTTTTTCAATGTCATGAAGCTTAAATTCCAATATCACTTGGCACGCTAATGTTGATGCGGTATGCACAAAACTTCTGAAAGTAAGATCCATATCAGACCTGACATGTCGCATAAATTTTGCGATACTGGAATTCAGACCTTATGAACGACGGCATTGTTAAGAAGAAGTTGAAATATTATGTACTATTATTAATTTGCCAAAATTAAGAACCAAGTGCTTACTTTGTCTACTATCTTCATATTTTATGACTACTATCCGTTCACGGAAAAAGGTACATGTTCCATTTTTAATGAAATGATCCACATATGTCAATTAATTTTAATTCTTCATTCAACTCATTTACCCAATTTTGTTAGACTACTCCCATCAATGACTTTTGCACGACCTACTCTCACCGAAGGACAAAAGTTATTTATTGAACAAAAATAAAAAAAATTGGGTCTAAGTCACCAACCTAAGACCGTGGGTAGCGGCACGCTCGCTGCCTAAGCGAGCTCCGAATCGATGCGCGTGCCCCATTGCCGCTTCAGCGATCGCTGCTGCTCGCGCGCGCTGACAGATTTTTGGACACGTGGCGATTGTTGTTCGATCGCACAACGATCGCCAGACGATCGTTGGCGATCGCAACAGTTACATTTATTTATTTATTTTTTTCCTCCATTTTCTCCCTTGTAAATACCCTCCTCCCCTCCCTCAAACATTCACACTTCTCTTTCTCCCTCTCTCTCTCGGGGCGATCTCTGGCTATATTTCTTGCAATGGCTCCTCACCACTACGCCAATAGCGAAACACTCGAACTCGTGGGGGCGTGGATATACGTCCACAAGAGCGGCGGCGACAACGGGAGTGGAGACTTGCTACAACGCAAATCGCCCTCAGTACTCGTCCAAGCGCAACTCGACGCAGTTGCGTCACCACTGGGCTCGGGTTCGAAAATGTTGCGGTTTCTTCAACTCGCTATACGAGATGACCCGGGACTAAGCTCCGACCGACGTCAATACGAAAATGTTGCTCAACTCGACGCTCAATGAATAAGCGTCCCTCCATGGCGAGCCGTTCAAGTATTTGGCCGTTTGGCCCCTCATCAAGGATGTGCCCAACTTTTTTAGTTCCTAGGTTTTTTTTTTAATTATGTCGTTGTAATTTTTTTTTAATTATGTGATTTAATTTTAATTATATTATTCTTACATAATAATAATAAAAAATGGACGAGCTCGCCGCTATCACCCTAGCGAGCACGCAAGCTCGCTGTGACGTGGCGAGGGGCTAGCGCGATCGTGGAGATCGTCGCTGCCCATAGTCTAAGTTGTCAGGTGATTTACGGGTTGTGAGATGTCATGGTTAATATATATTTTACTTTTCTTTTTTTGATAGATAAAATTTGACATGTGGCATCCTCTCATTGGGTGCCACATGATTTTCTAAAATTATATTATTTAATTATATATATATATATTAAAAATAAATATCAAATAAAAAATAA
>CM055958.1:78346077-78395542 GCA_029490685.1 Schizonepeta tenuifolia
AAATTATTCCATCCGCCCACAATATCGTAGTCACATTATGGACGATACGAGTTTTAAGAAAATAGTAGGTAGTTGTGTTGTGAGTGGAGTAATGAGAAATATAAGGTTAAATATAACGTATTATCCCTACTACTATAAATGGAAGTGACAACCATATCGTAAACGAACTTAAATGGCAAATGTAGCAATCATATCGTGGACATAAGAAGTATACCAGAAATCTTGAATATTTTTCATCTATAAAATGAGCTTAATTGATACTCCCTCCATTCTACAATAAATGTCTTATTTTCCCTATAAAATCCATTCACCAATAAATATCCTACTCTGATTTTTTTACCATACTACCCTTTTTAAATCCTAAAATTACTACCATTTGCCATTAGTTTACGCACCCTTTTTAATTATCAATAATTTAACCACTAATCTATTTACTAATTGTCTCACTTAATTACCCACCTAATAAACCCTAATCTACCCAACCCAACCCAACTATTGCAGCCCAATACCCCCCATTCCACCCGATCTTCCATTTATGTTCTTCCTCCTTCTCTCTAACCCTAGATCTGCTGCATCTCCATCTCCGCCGTCTGCCTATTCTCTCTGATGTCGAAGTCCTCCTCTTATCTCTGCCGATTCTCTCCCTCTCGCAATGATAACTTGTCAGGGGAGACGATGGAGATGGAACGATGGTGCCGGAAACCTCATTCACACCGGCGCCGTCTGCCTTTGTCGATTCCTAGGTGCTGGATGAGTCGCATCCACCCTCTAAGTCAGGCACGATCTCTGAACCTCTATCGACGGTGGTGGAGCTCGGTCTGCCGCCCTTTCGATCTCTCAATACTATTGTGCCGCTTGCCGATTCCAATGAAGAAATTGCGCCAGACTCACCGCCAAATGCCGATTCACCCACTGGAGAGAAAAGTCTGGATTACCTCTTCTCAAAGATGTTGCCTACTGATCCATATTATTTCTTGATGTCCGAGTGTGCAAAGTATCGGACAAAAAATAAGGCTCTGGAAAAAAATTCTTCCTTTCTGCGCTCATTCAAATGAGGTGAAAAAACCTCACCAAATGCAGGTTATTTCATTCTTTTTTGCTTCAATTATTTGGGGGTAAGGCTGGTGATGCCGTTTTTGTTGCTGGTTGATTCGATTAAATTGTTGGTTAAGGCTGGTGATGCCTTTTTTCTTGCTGCTTCATTCGATTATATTGGGGTTAAGGCTGGTGATGCCTTTTTTCTTGCTGACTGAGTCGATTAAATTGCTCACAAAGCTGCCTTCTTTTAAAGAGATAAATGATGTTTAAATGTTGACTTTGTCTGAGGAATGAATTGTGTTTGCTTTTTATTTGATGCCACCACTAGGTCAATACTAACCTAAGTCTGGAAGCTTAAATAAGATGGTGCCTGATATATGTGTCAATGATGCAACTATTTGATGACAAATTAAGTGTTGAGATTACATATCTTCAAAAAAGTACTCCATCCGTTCGCGAAAACAAGTCCCATTGTGTGTTGGGCACAGAGATTAAGAAAGCTGATAAAGTTGTCGTGATTGGAGTTAAGGTCCCACTTATTGAGAGTGGAAGAAGTGGATTGGAACTTAAAATTATTGTGAGTGGAATATGGGTCTCACTTGTTGTGAGTGAAAAGAATAAAATAGAATTAAAATTGTTATGAGTGGAACAAGGGTCCTACATATTGTGAGTGGAAAAAGTTAAATGAGAGTGAAAGTTGTTGTAGGTCCCACTTGATGTAAGTGAAAAAAGGTAAGTAGGACTTGTTTTGGTGAACAAAAAAAAGAGGGCAAGTAGGACTTGTTTTCGTGAACGGAAGGAGTAGCAAACAAGGACATTTACATTCCAAACAACAAAATAAACACCCTTTAATGTTTGTCCCTGTAAACTACCTGCCAAAAATCTGTACTTGTTCTCCTACTCTTCTATATAGACCTGCTCTATGCCACTGACTAGATCTTCAAGTCTAAAGGGTGCAACCTGCCCCTCTTCACTCAACTTCTCATTTAAAAACTGCATTGCATCATCTACCACCTGCTCCTCCACCTCAATGATTTCTGGGAGCTGCCCCTCTCTTCTTAGTCTGTCCTTTCCATGGTGTGGTATTTTGTAGTTGTTGCAGCCCTTGACTTTGATGATTTCACCATAACATGCTTGCAAAGTTAAGTATACATCAGTCAGTTTATAAGATGGATACTCCTCAAATGCATCACTCACATTTGTTACCAGTTGATCCACTGTTCTTGTATTTTTCCTATCTTTAAGTGATTGAATAGATCTGAAGAATCCCAAATCATTGACATTGCAATCAGGGGAGTTGGCTGGTTGACATATCAATTGGATATGAAATCCATTACTATTTGCAGTTGCTTTGAACTTTAAATCATCATTGCTTATGTGTGGCTTTGCATTATCTTGTTGAATCAAAATGTGTCTGCTTGTACCTGCTGGCCACTTCTTTTGTATGGTGGGTACAAGCTGCAAGTTATAAACGAATGTGGTCAGATGTATTGCTTGTTGTGACTATGATTTGCTGCATCCTATGATGAAAAAGTTGCCTATATATGTGAATATGATGTGATGCATCCCATGATGTCAAAGTTGCCTAAGTACGTGAATATGATGCTGCATTGATCTTTGTCTGAGGAAATTAGTGCATTACCCACTGAATGAAGCAATCCTTCATCATTGATTTTGTGATTGAATGAACTGCCTTTGTGATCATGGTGCCCTTCTCCCTATTTTTGGAATTCCTTGCAGCTGGTTCTGCATATGTGAATGGATATATGCCAATTTTCCCATCAAAAATAACATGTCCATTGCAGTCTATGATTTGATTGCTTACAGCTAAAAGGAACATGATTTTCTCTATATGTTGCTTTGATTTGCATGTTCTATGTGGGTCTACCTCATCTGGCAGCATGTAGTATCTTTGTGATGTCTTACTCATGTTGAACCACTTCTCATCTATGTGTATGATATGGTGCATTGGCTGAAATGCTATTCTCCCATTAGCTCTGATGCAATTAAGCATGGACAAAGTCCATTTCAACCTGCTGAGCTTGTTTAAATCAGTGAGAAAGGGCTTGATAGCCGATGTATGGGGTCTGATAGCCCTGTTTTTCACCCACTTATGTATCAATGATGTAGAAATCCCAAGGTTTGTTGCAAGCCGATTCATGCTTGTTCTCTCTAGCAAAGATAATGCTTACATTTTTGCTACATCCAGCTGCTTCCTATCACCATGAATGCATCCTTTCCTCTTTGAAATCACATTAACTGCCTTGCCTAAGCTCCTCTAGTGTTGTGCATCTTTTCAGATTCTGTAAACTGTCCTAACATCTATTTGGGAGAGGAGGCCAGCCTCTTTTTTGGCACCATGTTGCAGTTTGTTGTCTGTGCTATGTTGGAGAAGCCACTGTGCGATGATGTTCTTCTCTTCATCTTTCAAACTTGGTCGACAGACTCTCTTCTTCATCTCCTGCGCTTTTTTTGTCTTTATGGTGGAGAAAGTGAAGAATGTGAAAAGTGAAGAAACTGAGCTAATATGGTTGTATTTATATTGTTTGTTGCTTTGAGTTGTAAATTCATAATTTCCCACTAAAGACTTCCCTCCAAAAGCTTTGTATGGATATGATTTGTGATTAGTGTGTGCTAATGTATGAAAACTTCCCTCCTTTTATTTTGATCACATCAATATGTCCTTCCATATTTCTTTATTGTTTTTTAGGCACAAGTGTATATAAACAAATGAATTGTGATCAATTGCAACTTTGTGTATATATAAAAAAAAACGAAGACAGGTAAAAAAAACTGTAAAGAAAAAAAAAAAGAAAACTAAATCGGGAAAACAGGAAAAAATAAGATGAAAAAAAAACACAAACATAATCATCAATTCATGATAATCACATCATCAAAACAAAAAAACACAAAAATAGATGGATAAAACACACACTTTGGATGGCAAAATAAGATGAAAAAAAAATATTAAACAAAAGAGCTAAATATGGCATCATCATTAAAAAAAAAATCAAAACAGAAAATTTTGAAAAAAGTCGAAAATTTAAACAAGAAAAAAAATGTAAAGAGATATAAAATACCCTACATTTAAAAGTACCCAAAAATAAACAAAGATTACCAACTTAATCTACTTTATTAACAATATTCCTACATCTTACCTTTTATCCCACTAAAAATAACTTTAACAGAAATCTTAATCTTTGTGTCATCTCCTATATAGGACATTTATTCAAGAAGGGAGAGATATATTTCAACAGTCAAACTAAATACTAGTACTATCTACTTTTTTCTCTCGTATTTTCAATCTAAAATACAAAATTACTTTTACGTTTCTTTAAGAATTTATAAAATATAAAAACGAAAATTTTGTTTTATTAGAAGGTTGGGTAATAGAAGGTTATCGATGGAGTAGAAATTAGATAGAGTTTGTGGGTTGTGTATGTGCAGGTGAGAGAAATAAATATTTTACTCAAATTTGGATTATAGTATGAGGATAATGAGAGTAATCTTATTGTTGGATCCACAACAAATAACAAAATAAAAACGATTATTCACTCTTAACACACTAAACTTATATATTTAAAACCAATGTAAAATGATATGATAAGACTCTTATTTCATTAATAATAAACATGTGCTTAATTTAAATATACTTATTTTTATTTTTTTTGTGAACGAAAGAAATATTATTTTTTATTTTAAAATGACCTTGGCATCTGAAAAGTCAACAGGAAGAAAGAATTTAAAATTATTTTCACAATTATTAAAAGGCCAAAAAGAAGGCTACTCAGCATTATGTGAGTTTTCCAATATGGAAAGCGATGCGTTCCCCTTTAGAACTTAGTTTCCGCGAAATTTATGTTTTATCTTTTTGAAGGGAATATTTACGTTATATATAAACGAGGAAATATGATCAACTAATTCCACGTTTGGATAGGAACACGTT
Source organism: Schizonepeta tenuifolia (assembly GCA_029490685.1). Lineage (NCBI taxonomy): Eukaryota > Viridiplantae > Streptophyta > Magnoliopsida > Lamiales > Lamiaceae > Schizonepeta > Schizonepeta tenuifolia. Next base: position 78,351,062 of record CM055958.1, read on the forward strand.
GCTATCGTGCCGAACATTTTCCTACAGTTTTGTGATGGGCCGTCGAGCCAGTGGTAATTTTCAAATCGGATCCGACCAGTTCCAAAATGTTTCGGAGTGCTAAAATTACAATTCAATTTTGGCATAATATAATTAGTCCGTCGGCCTTGAAGTCATGGTTAGCAATTGGGTACTTGCTCGTGTCAATTACAATGAACAATGCGTACTTTTATTAAAGAACTTTGAACAACGTATAATATATGAGATTACAATGAAACTGAAGTTTTAAGATTTAAGAAAATCAGATCGTCCGAAGTAGAACTTTTGCCCGCAAGATGAGAATACGCCCTGGTAGTGCTCACGGTAAGGTGACTCGTCTCCAAAGGTTAAAACGATCTTAACGTCTCGGCTGTAGTAGCACCACAAACAGAACCGAGCTCCGACGAACTGAACAAGAACGAAGACTGAACTCGAAAGTGCATGATATGCTATGAGAGGAGAGAATGCAGATTGTTTTTATGTGTATTCTACAAATGAAGATGTTCCTATATATAGACAGCTCTCGATCAAGTGAAGGGACTCGCCATCAATTATGCCATGATGGTCGGCGGTTTCAAACGTGAAAGGTTGTCGGATGTGAAGAGCTCCGGCGGTTACAACAACCAAGAGACATGGCCGATGGTCTTCATCAACTGGGCTTACGGATTGGGCTCAACAATTAAATAAAGTGGGCTTGTGGAGTTGGTCCAAAAAGATAAGGCCCAAACACCAGCCCAAAGCACCAAGATCCCAGGCCCGGTCCGACCCGTCTGGACAACGGCGGCGGCGCGCGCGCGCGTGTGTGTGCGCGAGGACACCCATACACATCAACCTAACAAGTTATTAAGCTCATACAGATACTAGTCAAATCTTCCACATATAACCGATGTGGGACAACTAACATTTATTATAATTAATAACATGCTAGTTATTACTTCAACATCTAACCTTTAACATACAATACCTCACTCACCGGAAATCTGTTTAGAGATATTAAATATACCACGTTGATCTACTCACAACGTAGATGAACATCCAATAAATATTTTAATCAAATAATAAATATTTAATTAACAATATTTATCCTCAATTAATGGTTAACTATAAACCATTTCCAACAGTTATTTCGTGCCAGAACCCCATCTGTATTCAAATCTATTATTTGTTATATATTATATATTAAAGAGGAAATTTTCAATTCTCAATCAATTGCAATTGATTTGAAATCAATTTTAATGATAATTTTGTAATAAAAAACTAATTGAAGGCCACAAATTTCATCTATAATGTGAACACAGAAACATACGGTTATTTTAAGCAATAATATGTGATATCTTGTTTCAAGTAATTTTATGTGGTTTAGACTTGCATGTCTGATATCCCACACACCCACTACTTATTTATCATCTTATAACAAATCATCAAAATTGTGAATAATATTACATTAAATATTAACATATCCTAAAAAGATCATACTTCATCCATCATAAAAATTGTGTTCCTCCACAAAAAAAAAAAAAAAAAAACAATGAAATAGTATTATTTTATGTTTTGCTCAATTTGTTCTAAACGGTTATTTTATGCCATTTAAAACTGGAATGATAAAAATAATAGTGCATAAAAAAGTATAACAAAGATGTTTAGTTTCCAAGAAAAATAGAAATAAAGAAAAAGTTTTATTAAGAAAAAAAAGAAGCTCATATTATCATTGCAATGTTAAATTTATACTTCCTCCATTAATATAACACTATATTCGATCAAGTTGAAGAAATATTTATATAAGCTCAAAATTATCGTCAATTTAAAACCAAGAAGTTATATATAACACGTGGATTCTCTCTAATGATAATAATTTATTGTTTAAATCGTTTAAATATGAAATTGAAGGTCAACGGTTAGTTAACCAACATGCAAAGTTGAATTCTATTAATATCTTCTTCTTCAAAACAATAAATAATACTACTTCGTAGCTCAAAGAAATTGGATTATTAATTTATTTTTCACAAAATAGGCATAACTAAAAAGTTTGAAACCGATGAGTTTCATTCAAATGCCTTTCAAACTACATAAAAAAATATAGATCGACTAAAATTTGTAAGAACATGTAAGGTTGTTGTTGAACTTCATGTTTAATCTCTTTCATTATTTCTTAGTGTTTTTCCTAAGTGCAAGTTACAACAATTCATTATTCTCATATAATATGATTCTTTTATGGTAACATTGTAGAACATGCCGTTTAATTTACCCATGCTAGCATTATTGGGGATCAAATTATAACTAATTGACCTGCAAAATCTAAATCTTCTTTACTTGATGTTTGAACTGCTTCCTGTAAATTTTCGTTGTCTAATGTTGTTTCAAAATACTATGATCATGAATTGAAGGTTAGAATCTCAATATTGTAATTTCTTTAACTTGCAAATTTTCATTATTTTTACTTTTCAAATATGTTTTTCGTATGTATTGGCCAACTTCAAAATAAAAATAAAAATAAAAATTAAGGCCTAATTCCATAATCCATATTATTGCTAAATCAACCCATGAAAAGCAATGTGTAATTAGAAGCAATCCATACTAAAGACTTGAACAACAAAACGCAAAGAGTGGAGAGGTGATCATAATGTTTCAGTTTCAAAAGTTTTGGTGTATGATCATTGTGGTATGATGCATCATGCACGGTTCTAAGATTGAGCTGAATAAGGTCCTTGAGTTTTTATTATGCTTAGTTAAATTTTACATTAACATGAAATTTTTAATTTAGTGTTGAATTAATTAAATTTATTTAAATTATGTTTTACTGATACCACTACATATAGTTAAACATTTTTTAATATACTTTTTGAAAATTATATTCATAATATTTTTATTATTCACGACTTTATATTTATATATTTATATATTTATATATTATAATTTTGTCATATTGTCTTTTATAATAATATAATGGCCGTGCGACTGGGCAAATACTAGTTCAATTAAGTTCATAGTTTTAAAATTCATATCCGTCTAATTTCGAACCAATCCATTAGAGCAATCAAAACAGACTTAGTCTTTGACACCTCTAATTTTAAATACCATCAACTTGATATCATCAATATCAATATTCTTACAACTATATCTACCAATAGGACATTTAAGCGTGGGAGAATATCATGTGATATAGTCAATATGAGTATTGAAATATAAATTATGGTCCACCCTCTTCATAAATATAAATTATAGCCATTTTTTTGAACTTAGGACCTAAATACCATTTTTCCTCTTTTATTTGTGATTCATCACTCTTTAATCCATTTAATTGATACTTAATTTGCTTTTCAATTTTTTTTTCTTTTTTTGCTGTTTTTTTTTTGCTTTTCTTTTTCTATTTTTTTTTCTTAATTTCCTGATTTCTTTTTCTTTTTTTCTGTTTTTTTTTATTTTCCAGAATTTTTCCTTTTTTTCTGTTTTTTTTTTATTTTTCAATTTTTTTTAATTTCCAAAATTTTGTTTGCCTCCTCGTTTTTTTGTTTGCCGCTTCTTCTTCGGTCAAGATTCGAGCGAGGGGAGCCGAAGGCCTCGGAGCGAGCCGAAAAAATCTAAATTATTGCCCGACAATTATCCTTATATTAGTAATCGGAGTGAAGGCGGAGCCGCAAAATCGGAGTAGTATAACTTGAAATAATTGGAATGTTCGTCCCAAGAGTACCATATCATAACTTGGAACATCTGGAACTAATTTGACAATTTGTCCCAGTTGTACCAAATTTGGAACAATTAGCACTAATAAGGCTAAATTCGTACCAGATGTACTAGAACAATTGGTACTAATAAGACTATATTTGTACAAAAAGTACCAAATGCCTCATACCCGCCCGACCCGACCCGCGCCCGTCCGCGTCAAACCCGACCCGCTCCGCATTTCATTAAGGGTATTTTCGTCCCAAATTGAAAAAAATGGCCAAAATTTATATTTTTGAAGAAGGTGGACCAAAATTTATATTTTAATGATCATTATAGCTATTTCAAAATATGTCTCTAAGTGTGGTATATAAATAATATTGCGAGAGTATTCCGCAACTTTTTTTCGAAATTTGCACCAAGGAGATGTACACCACATTTGAAACCCATATGTGATACATTAAGGGGATGATTGGTATGGATGAATGGAATGAAGTGGGAAAGGAATGACGTTGGCAGTCGAATGAAGATGGGAAAGGAATGGAATGAAGAATGATATTCCTATGGCTGGTATACACAGGGAATTGAATGAAATTTATTTAATTATTTTTTCATAATTAATATAATTAGTTTAATATTGATTAAATAATAATGAATTATTATTTAATATTATTTATATTTTAATAATTAATATGATAATAATATTAATAATAGTAATAATAATATTATTAATATTACTATGTATTATAATACCCTTAATAGTTAATTAGTATTAAAATAATATTTATGACAATAATAAATAATTTATTATTATTATTATTTAATATTATTTAATTATAATTATTATTTTATTATAATAATTAGAATAATAATAATAATAATAATAATAATAATAATAATAATAATAATAATAATAATAATAATAATAATAATAATAATAATAATCTATACTAAATATAAAAGCTGAGTTTTGGCTATATTTACGCAAATGCCACATTTCAGCCTAAAAAATCTTACCCTTCAATATTTACAGAAAATGCCACTCACCAGCTTTAATAAAATAATTGAATAATTACTGTCATATCTTTTTGCTAATAAATTTTCTCTAAGATTTACTTTTTAGATCTTACCATAATTTTGGGAAGAATTGCATATCCATTATTGTACTTCCTAAAATTAGCCACCAAACTTTTTGAAAAAAATCAAATGAGTAGTACATGGTAAGCCCATGAATCTTGCTCATGCTTTTTTATTTTGTAAGCTCATACATGGTAAGTAGTTTTTCTGTTTTTTTTTTTTTTTTTTTTGGTAAATTGAAAGAATATTTTTTTGGAGCCATAACCTAATTTTGAAAATCATTTCCATAACTTTTATAAATACTACTCCCTACAAAGTAAAAACCATTCATTTACTCACTTATGCAGATTATCAAAGTAGATTATTATCTTAGTTTTTTTTTATGTTTTAGCCGCTTTCGAATTGTTTTCAATATAATTTTGTTGGTTTTTGTTCTGTTTCTTTTTATTATCTATTTTTTCTTCTGCATGTATCTTTTTTTTTTCATATTTCCTACTTATATAACATTTTCTTTACTATTTTATTACAGGGAATAACATATATATATCAACAAAACTAATTTCTTCCTTTCATTTTTTGCAGATTTCTTCAAGTTTATGCTTCATGCAATGACGCCATTCATAAGCATGATTCATCAACTCAGTAGAAACAAGATTAATTCTATGATAAAAGTTGCACTACCATGTAACGGAAATAAGAACATAGAATCTTATTAGTATAACTGATACGTTGGTTATAGTATGTTTTGGTTTATCTTCTCTGTTATATTCTTGTGATCGTTACACAAATCTTTACTACGAAAAAAAATAAAGTGAGCAAACAGAATGAATGAAGAAATCCAACATGAATCGGTTATGGACTTGAATTTTGTTTTTATTACGTTAGTTTTGTATGAATTAAGAAGGATGAAAGAAGACGAAATCGAAAATGTCGATAAGGATTTAGGGAGAATTGTTTTGATTTCTATTTATATTTACTAGGAATTTTTGCAATAAATGTAATATGTGGTTGTTGAAAAATAAATATAATTAATTCAGTTAATTTATGATTCGGTAATGTGTTTAATTTATGTTTACTGATTTTTAAATTTTGCTATGTGTATTACTCCAATCCATTACTTTAAAAGTGTGTGTGTGTGTGTTTTTTTCTTTTGGAGAAATGCTATGTTTATTGTAGTATAACCAGTAGTTATTTTTTTTAAGCAAATTAAAATTGAGCTATATTAATTGCTAATCACGTTTTAAGCCATAATATTATTATTTGAAATAGGTTTATTATTTTTGTATTTAGAATTTTTTAATTGTTAATCAAGTTTTAAGTGCTTCGAGTTTTCAATAAAGAATTGAATTGTACACTTCCTCCAAATCTAAGCGAAGTTGTAAAAAGGATTTTTTTTTCTTCAACTTTTTTTGGTGAAAAATTAAAAATATATAGCTAATAGTAATATTTTTGTGGGTTTATATTTTACTAATACTTTTTTATATTTTTAATGTTATATGTAGGTGATGGACGTAGTTATTCCACATGATTGGATTTTTTTTTTTTTGAAATGTAAACAAATTAGATTAAATTAAAGAGTACAAGGGGTACTCAAACCCGTACAAAATAAAAGTTAAAGAATTGTCCACTTAACAACTCTTATCGTCCAAAATTTTGAATTAAGCATTTACTGTTGGGTCTACGTCTACCATTTCATCTACTTCTGTCATTATGGATAATACAATTTCTTCAATTGTTCAAGGTCCACATAATTTATATTTTGATATAACCTTTTATATAAACGGGCTGCAATTATTTAAACCTCATGTTTAGGAGGGAAGGTTTTAAGCGGGTACACTGCAGGAAATATTATTTTAATACCTTGACTATCGTATCTCCATTTAGATATTTCATTATATTAAAGTTTCAGAGTTCACAGTTTCCATCGATAGTGGTCTTATGCAATGACTATTAACAAGACTCAAGGTCAGTAATTTCACAAGTGGGGTTGTTCTAAAAAATTATAGATGTTGATGATCTTAAATACAACTACTCAAAAATTCGCATTTAAGAAAGTATTATGGGATGTGTAATATGTACAAAATTTTTATTTTATACTTCCACCATTTATTCATTTTAAAATATTTTTATATAAATATATTTCTTGCAACGCATGGGTGCTAAACTAGTAATAATAAAGTTCAATTCTTAAGATGTGAAATAACTAATACCATAGGGGAGGGAATGAATGACTACTAAGATAATTATGACCAAAAATCTCAATTCAAATCCAACTAATATCTTATAAGAGCATCTATAATGGGGTCTCTATAGACTTAGGTCTATCTTTGATTTTGATGATTTTGGTGGGTTCCAATGATTGGATAAATTTAGCTAGAAAATTTTACAATGGAGGTTGATATAGACCTAGGTTTTTTATCCAACGATTGACAATGATTGAATAATTTTATTTTTTGATTTTTTGTATTTCAAATAAATAATAATAACAATACTAAATAAAATATGAAGAATTAAAAACCGAACTATTTATTTAATTAAAATAAAATAGATGAAGCGACAGACCATAATTAAAAACCGTCCATAATAATACTAGTCGAGCGGACCGAAACATGTCCAAATTTCTTCAATCAAATCGTCCACAATATGGTCGTGGGCACACACATCCTAAAAGCGAGCTTGTCTCTCAATATATGCGTTGAACGTAGATGTTCCACCTTGCATTACTGTTGCCGTATTCACGTTGGCGTCGCCTCATGTGCTCCATTCAGCACTGAATTGAGTTGCTTGGTGTCCTTCAGGCTTTATCTTTAATGATCATGTTATGCAAAATGATGCAAGCATACATGATGTCACATAAGTGTTCTCGAAACCACATGCGAGCAGGGCCTTTTATAATGAGCAAAAAGTTGAAATAAACCTTTTGAAAACAACAAAGATGAATAATGTCATTTTGAAAAGAAAACTGTCCAAATAGTCTTTTATCTTTTTTTTGTGACCTTTATACCCTTATAAAAGGGTTTATACCCTTTTATATCCTTATAGGTATACATGAAGGTTAACTTTAATTTGAATCATACACGAAGACTAAACTTCATGTATAAATATTTGGCGAATAACTTCCGGCGAAAATTTCCGTCGAAAAATTTTATGGCAAAAAATTTCCGGCCAAAATTTGAATCATACACGAAGCCTAACTTCATGTATGCATCATATATGCATCATACACGAAGACTAACATTCATGTATACATCATACACGAAAAATTCCGACGAAAATTTGAAACATACACGAAGCCTAACTTCATGTATGCATCATACACGAAGACTAAACATTCATGTATGCATCATACACGAAGCCTCACTTCATGTATGCGTCATACATAAAGACTAACATTCATGTGGGCATTATACACGAAAATTTTCGCTGCAAAAAATTTCAAATTTGAATCATACATGAAGATTAGTTTTCATGTATGATGCATACATGAAGATTAGTTGAAGTTAAGCTTTATGTATGATTCAAATTTTCGCGCAGAAATTTTCGCCGGGAATTCTCGCCGATTTTCACCAGAAATTTTTGTTTATGATGAATACATGAAAGTTATTCTTCGTGTATAATGCATATATGATGCATACATGAAGTTAGACAACGTGTATGATTCAAATTTTTGCTGGAAATTTTTGGCGGAAATTTTTCGCTGGAAATTTTCGCCTGAAATTCATACATGAAATTAGCGTCCGTGTATGATTCAAATTAAAGTTAGCCTTCTTGTATACTCATTAAGGGTATTTATGTCATTTAACAAACTAAAGTGCTATTTCGCCACTTTAACTTTGTTGGTGATATTTCAACATTTTTGTTTAGAAAAAGGGCTATTTTACCACATTACCTCTTTTATAATTACCCAACGAGCTTGGAGGACACCGAAAGCCCTTTCAACGTCCTTACGTGCAGCTTCATGCATCCAAGCAAATCAGCATTTCTTCGGATCTGTTGGCACTGGTAGTGTCTTCACGAAAGAGGCCCACTTCGGATAGATGTCGTTGGCGAGATAGTAGCCCATGTGGTGCTCGCGGCCATTTGCTTTGAAAGTTACTGACGACGCTTTCCCATTGAGGACGTCGCTAAAGACGGGGGATTGATTGAGCACATTGATGTCGTTGTTGGAGTCGGCGACACCGAAATATCATGCCAAATCCACAAATCTTAGAAGGCGACCGCTTTATGGATTAGCGTGGACTAACCCTTTCGTTGGGTTGTGTACATGCCTCTCTCCAAGACGTTCGACAATTCTTCCATGCCCAATGCATACAGTCGATGCTTTCAAGCATACTGGGAAAGTCGTACGTCCTCTCGTGCAATTCTATGAGTCTGGTGACTACATCGGCGTTTGGCCTCCTCAAATATGCATTGCATAAAGCAGATGTGATGGCCTTACAGAAATTCTTGAGACATTATGTGCCTGTTGACGGTCCAACGTGCAAATATTCGTTATATTGATTGGCAGATCCACCGTTCGCGAGTTGCATCAAAGCAACGGTGCACTTCATCCATGAGTGAAACCCCATTTTTCCGGTTACATATGGGAGTTGTTAAAAATAAGGCTCCCGAACTTCCAAAGTTGCAGCTATCCTTAAGAATAGCTTCTTGCTCATGCGATTTCGCTGGCGAAATACAGTTTCACCCTAAATAGGATTGTCGACAAAATAATCATGTCTGAGGCGTTGTTCGGCCTCCTCATGATTTCGGAGCATGTACGTTCTCGTCGATGGCTCGTCCTCCTCTTTTTCATCACCGAATGCTTCTTGGAAGATCTCAATGGCTCGCCGACCCAACTCGAGATTTCTCAGATGCTGCTCCTCGTTTTCATCAAAATTGAAAAACTGTCCGAAGAAATTCATAGTATTTTTTTATGTGAAAATTGATAGAATTGAAAGAGAAAAGTATAACTAAAGTAGAATTGAGGTGTGAAATGAGGTGAAGAAGAATGTAGTACTATAGGGAATTTCTATGAAATAGCAGTTGGATATAACTTTTTTTTTAATATAAAAAAAATGGAATCAATGGGGACACGCCGCATGTCCCCTTCCTCCGCATGAAACGAGTCGAGCGGTGTGTCAAAAAAACAACATCCGCCTCGACCTCCCCATTCGACGCCGCTACTTGACCCACCCCACAACAGGGATCGACCTTGGCGAGGTCGAGGGAGAGTCGATCGACTCCCCTCAACTCCGAGGGATCGACACCCGTTGGGGGTGCTCCAAGACAAACTTTTCGCACCATATTTTCAGGTGACTTATCTTTATGGGTAATTTGCAAACTACACGGCCACACGTGTGGAATTCGTTGCCACCATTTTGATAATTATAACTGAATACAGCATAAATATGTTATCATTACCATCTTATACATATTTTGATAGCTACAAACTGCATGTCTTTTTTACTGAATACATTTGTCTACAAACTTCCCTTGCAACATAAATAGACAAACCAAAAATTGTAGACAGACTCAGGTAGAAAAATATGCACACAGCATGTAATTATCCAAATTTTATGCATATGTTACACCCATGTATTTGAGAATTTTCCCTCTGCGAGCAGCGGATTAGCAAATTCAGTAATCCTAAACCTACATTTCTTTGAAGTATATTAGTAGTATTTTTAACAAAGACAATAAAGCAAGAATCAGTTCCCACACCCAAAAAAACAAACAGAGAAAACACCAAAGAATCTTGGGAGAAACAATTAAACATGGAAAAACTGGTCAAAAGCTTGGCTCATTAAACCCACCACACAGTTTCCATATTACCGATGTCTAGAGCAAATTCATAGATCAGAGAATCCAGGTAAAGGTCAGTGCAGAAGAACAACAAGCATTGCATTGCCCAAAAAGGCAAAAACTAATGCACTTAGAAATATCTAAATATTGATTAAATAGAAAGATCAACACATTTAATTATATATCTCATCACTACCATAGAACAACTATGTTATAGGGTACAAAAACACAGCTTTGAAGATGCTGTCCTTGTAACTAATGATAGCAGAGAAAGTAGAGGAAACTTATTTCAGAAAGTTGTGAACTCATGCCCATGTCTTGGAAGTCTCCCATAAAAGTAGGATCTCACATTGGGATGAAGCATCTATGCCCCATCAGGCTGTACAAATGGATTGGAAATCTCATCTGTTCCATCTGTTGGGGAAACGAGCATCACAGCAGTTCCTCGGCAAACCTGAAGTCGCAGACAGAACATTACATGTGCAGCAAAAGTTAATAAATCTAGTCAGACCTGAGAAGGTTTACTATGGCTTTGGAGATAAAAATAACATGGACAGAATAAAAGTCAAGTTAAATGAACGAATGAGAATGGCCTCAATGCAAAAGCTGTATGTATTATTGAGTTAGAAAAGACTTGCAGTACAATTTAAAGGTTGGGTGGAATAAACTAATAGGAAAAGGTTCTAGTCATGAGAAACTGAAATCCCCTCTTTTGGACTTAAATTGCCTAAATTGCCTAAATCAAATTCAATAAGAATTGATGATGTTAAGAGTTATTTCAAAAGATAATTCTACTCCCATGACGATGCAAGCATCTTAAAGTAGTTTTCAGCTAACGTACAACTTCTTACTCGATCAAAGCTGTAAATGAGGGCAAATGCAAATATATAATATGGTTGGACATAGAACACAACTACGATTATCCATACGCATTGATAAGACATACTATTAAGCCAAGGCGACGGGTCTGATCAGTCGTCTTCAGAGGATCTTCTGGATCTGCAGAGAGAGAGAAGGGATGTATATATAAATTATTGATTTCTGATGCAGCAATAACTCCTACAAGCATAGGAAAGTTAAAATCTATAGCACTTAATATATTACTCCAGAGATCGACAATTTCAGTCATGACAGACAGTTTATCTATAATGGAACAAATGAATTTTAGATTGTGACTTCACTGATATATAGTTCCATAAGGTCCTTGTACATCATCAGATTAACTCAGAATGAGGTAATACATGAAATCATCAGGCACTGTTACTAAGCTCATAAAGGGAGAAAAATTGCTAATCAAAGCTAACATTTAAAGTTAGTTATCACTAACATCAAATCAAAGCTATGTCAGTTAAAAGTTGGATGCTAAAGCCAAAATGTACATTTAAATGGAATGATGTGATACAGCTAATCAGCAGTGATGAACAGCTGTTTTGTTACATTTAGCATGTGCATACAGTCCAGATGGCCTTGAATCTCATCTTGAGTTATCAACTTGTAATATCAATCTATATTCAGCAAGCCAGATTGACAGGATTATAGCATAACACTAGCTGAAACTAAAAATGATTCATGGCTTACCTCTAAGAAATTCCACCGCTTCATCCAAAACAAGATTCAGCAATTGGTCATAACCTTTTAGAGTTCCAGTCACTGAAACGAAGAGCATGAATCAAGATTTAATGGATTTTATCTTCTAGCTTTGCGAAATCAAATCACTGAAAGTGACAAAATATTATCTAGCAATGGATCATAAGCTGCTGAAGCCGTATGATTGACCGGATACTTAGAAAACAGATTAAGATGCAGGTTTCATGTAGAGTTTTCCACAAAGATTTAAGGAATTCAGCTTTAACTCTATCAAAGATCAGCCAAAGAGCAGAAGCAAAGGGAAAAATATAAGCGAAACAAAAGAACAACTAAAGCTCTCGATTACTACCTTTTCCAAAATAAAATATGTGCAAGAAGAAAAACAGGATTCACATATCAAGTCATTAATTTGTTGAAAGTTTCAAATTGTAGCAACAACTAAAAGTGGAGGACAGTTAAAAGCCTCAGAAATCCCAAACCAAAGGCAGTTAAAGGTAGAATACCAGACACGACGATGATCTGTCCACAGTGAAAATGATGGATAACAAGAAGTATCAGGAAACAAGATAAACAGCACACGGACATGAAATATACTCCTCAATATTTATCAAGCGTCTAACAAAAATTAATCACAAATAATCAGACTAAAATCAATAACGAATTTGTACAGAGCAAGCCGAAACTATTCACAAAATTTAACCTTTTTTTTCCCACATCTAATTCTCCCGAGTCCCAAAACCATAGTGCAAATAGCACTACAGTTCTTCTCATCCAAGCATGAGTCAATTTGTGGAAGATACAAATAATCAATTTAGCAGGGCAAATACGAACTGAATAATGTTTATTGTTTTCGAAAATCAAGAAACACACAAAATGGGATCAGAAAACTCTAACCCAGAAATCAGAAACTACATACCTAGTCTTCCACCGGTTAGTTTGACTTGGACACCCTTGTCAACAAATTTCGCTAAATCTAGAACTGTTTCCTTCCTGCCAGACTGAAACAAAGAAATTACTGAATAGTACATGAACCAAACTTGCTGCAACTCACGGGCATCATTTTAGTTACACTCACAACAAAAATGCACAACACATACCATTTTGAGCTTCAGTAGCTGAACGAGTTGCAGTTCCGTTCTGCGAATAATTAAAGCAAAATCGACGAAATAAAATCAGGAAGATTTTGAGTGTTGTAGGTTATGAGTAAGTTGTGATAAATAAAGGAGAACTTACAATTTTCGATTGGAAGTGAATTTGGGGGAGACAGAGAATTATGCCCTAGTTCTGCTTTGCTCCGTCTTCCCGCCTTTTGATTCACTTCCGCTGCTTTCGCTCTAATGGGCTGGACAAAATCTTGATCTAACGACCAGTATCGGTCCACGTGTTTAATGCGCGATGCTCATTCTTTAGAAAATATATTACCCCTTCTTCCCAAAATAAAGTCTCACTTTTAACTCTTTACTCCCTCCGTCCATCAAATGATTGCCACATTGTAGACGACACGAGTTTTTAGAAAAATGGTAAATAATAATAGTAAATATTGTTGTGAGTGGAGTAAATATCCCACAATAAATGTAAGTGAAATAGTGTGAAATATAAGGTTAATTATAATGTATTGTGTGGGTCCTACTACTATAAATGGAAGTGGCAACCATTTCGTGAACGGATTTAAACGGCAAAAATGGCAACCATTTTGTTCACAAAATAAAGTCCAATTTCATTTTTTGTACAATCATACCCTCTTTACTTTTTTATAATTACTACCCTTTAGTCACTGATGGACCCGCCCTCCCACAATATTAATACACTAATTTGTTTACTAATTAGCCAAACTAAATTAAACATTTAAAGCTAATTGATCACTGTTTTGTTTAGCAATTTATCCGCAACTCTAACATGCAATTGTAGCTATAGTAATCGATTATCGTCTCCACAAGGACTGTTAAACGAAAATACGGTGAAAACAAAATTTATGCACTTTCCTACTATTCAAACTTTAGAAGGGGCATAGTTTTCGGATTTCTCAATAAAAAAGAAAGGAAATTAAAGAAAATAGACAAGCAAAAGCAAGGTAATCACACAAACACGATCAAAGATACAATAAAAGAAAATGTTGATTTTAGGGATTCGATCTGATTCTAAATGATAATGAAAATAACTTCTTAATTCACAAAATACGTTTAATTTCCTAATCGAGAAGCAATCACAAAGCAATTCGCTTTCCTCTCTCGAAAGAAAGCAAAAGAAGATCAATCTATCGACCCTCTCGGCTAAGACTCAAGACGATAAATCAACTCCAAAAGACACAAAGATTAAAAGCTTCCATGTATGAATTCATCAACTACCAAGTCTCAAAATCATGCATGATGTGATAATTTGATTTTCATGCTGGTGAAAACCTACTAAGAATTTCCACAACACTTGGCATGCAAGAACGATGATCAATAATTCTCACATAAGATCCAAATCCACAATCAATTAGGAGAAGGTAATTAGAATTAGAAGATTAAGATCAAAACACCATTGAATCTTCACAAATCCCAAAAATCAACTAAGGAAAATTAGCCAGACATAATTAAGGAATTGACAAGAGGAAGGATAAATAAAGCCGTAAATATAGATACTAACCCAAATAGAGCAAATCTTCAATTAATCCTTCAATGATAATCAAATCCAACTTTCAATTCAAATTCTAAACATAAACCCTAAATTATACTTCAAAATGAAACTTTGAGAAGAAGAAATGTTGGCAACTAACTAATCTATCTAGTTTTTGGAGCTAAGATCCCTTATATAGGGTACAAGAAGTGCTAAAACAAAGTAAAAACTGTTGGAAATGGTTTAAATATTAACCATTATTGAGGATAAATATTGTTGATTAAATATTTATTATTTAATTAAAATATTTATTGGATGTTAATCTACGCCGTGAGTAGATGAACGTGGTATATTTAATATCTCTAAACTGATTTTAGGTGAGTGAGATATTGTATGCTAAAGGTTGGATGTTGAAGTAGTAATTAACATGTTATTAATTATAATAAATGTTAGTTGTCCCACATCGATTATATGTGGATGATTTGACTAGTATTTAAGGCTATGTCTGTATGGGCTTAATAACTTGTTGGGTTGGTGTGTATGGATGTGTATGGGTGCCTACGCGCGCGCACACACACGCGCGCGTGCCGCCGCCGCCGTCCGTCCGACGGGCGGGCTCGGGCCGGGCCTCGGACTTGGACTTGGATCTTGGCAATTAGCGTTTGGACCTTATCTTTTTTGACCAACTCCACTAGCCCAACTCGATTAATTGTTGAGCCCAATCCAGCAGCCCATCCGTGTGAAGCCCATCGGCCCAAGACCTTTGGCATCTGTAACAGCCAAGGCTGTTCACATCCGGCCACCTCTTCACGTCCAGAAACCGCCGGTCATGAATGGCTGCGTTAATGAGACGAGCCCCTCCACATGTCTTGAGCTGCTATATAAGGGAGACATCTTCATTTGCATTCTACACTCAACGAAAGCAATCTGCATTCTCTCCTTTCATAGCATATCATTCACTTCCAGTTCAGTCTTCGTTCCAGTTCAGTTCGCCGGAGTTCGGTTCTGTTTGTGGTGCTACTACAGCCGAGACGTTTAGATCGTTTTAACCTTTGGGGACGAGCCGCCTTACCGTGAGCACTACCGGGGCGTATTCTCGTCTTGCGGGCAGAAGTCTAACTTCGGACGATCTGGTTTTCTAATCTCTGTTCTTCAGTTCCCATTGTAATCCTTACAAGTTCTGTTTCCGTTCAAAGTTCATCAATAAAAAAGTATTGTTCATTGAAATCTACACGAGCAAGTACCCGATTCCTAACAATCGCAAGACGAGAATAAGAAAGTTACTTGTTCGTGTGCTTCCTCAAAACTGAAGTTCAACCTGAAACTCTGCTGAAAAAAAATGTCTACCAATTCGAGCACTGGCGCTTCCACTCTTTCTTCCACCACTTCTAGAACCATTGGCTCCTCGAGCTCAACCATGGCTCTTGTTCAACCTGCTGCTCGGCTCATGCCTATTGCCGAGAAACCTCCCAATTTTTCGGGAACTGACTTCAAAAGATGGTCCCAAAAGATGATGTTTTACATCACCACAATGGGGCTTGCCAGCTTCCTGCGTGAAGAAAGACCTCCTGTCCCAGCCGAGGACGAGGCAAATGTGCAAGTTCGTATTGAATACGATACTTGGGTGCATTCTGACTATCTGTGTCGGAATATGTTGTTGAACAGGCTTGATGATGGCTTGTTCAATGTGTTCAGCATCAAGGAGACCGCCAAAGAAATTTGGGATGCTCTTGAGTTGAAGTACCGTGTTAATCCTGCTAGCACGAAGAAGTTCGTAGTGACGAGGCTCACCGAATTTCAAATGGTGGACAGTCGTCCTATGATACCCCAAGTACAAGAGTTCCAAACTCTTATACACGATGTTCATTCCGAGGGGATGCCTCTGCCCGAGGCGTATACTGTGGCGCTCTTGGTTGACAAGTTGCCGCCAAGTTGGAAGTAATTCAAGGGATACCTTAAGCACAAGCGAAAGGAGATGACCCTTGAGACGTTGGTGGCTAAGCTTCAAACCGAATCTCAAGTCAGTGATCAAGACATGAAGACCAAGGCTCCAATGGAGGCTAAGGCGAACTTGACCGATGGTAGGGGCAGACCTTCTAAGAAGCGTCCTTATCCTGCCAAAGGCAAAGGAAAAGAAGTGGCACCGCCGACCAAGTTCACCAGGACGTGCTACAATTGTGATAAGCCCGTACATATGGCGAAGAACTGCCGTCTGTCGAAGAAGAAAGGAAAGGGCAAGGTCAACCATGTCCAAAACGACTTTGACACTTGGGACAAAGACGATCTTGTTGCCATGATCATTGAGGTAAACCATGTCACGGACCCTAATCATGTTACTTGGTTTCTTGACACAGGTGCAACTGTTCATATCTGCATGAACCGGGACTTGTTCTATACCTACAAGGAAGTTCAAGACCGCTTTGTCACCGAGGCGAGTGACCGTACCTCACCTGTTCTTGGAGTTGGGACTGTTGTACTCCAACTCACTTCTGGTGTGGAGATAACTTTGAAGGATGTGCTGCATGCTCCGGCAATCCGCAAGAATTTGGTGTCAGGCGTCAAACTAGTTAGGGCTAAGTTTGATATAGATCTTCGTAGTGATTTTATAATCATACGTAAGTTTGATAAGACTCCTGGAAAAGGTCACATTATTGATAATATGTTCAAGTTGAGTGTTCGTACTTGTAAGCCTTCTAAGGCAGTTGCTAATGATAATAAAGCTACTACTTCTGCTTATTGGCTTGAGTGTTGTGATTTATGGCATTGTAGACTTGGTCACGTAAATCTAAATGATATAAAAAGACTTGCAAACATGGACATGTTAAAAATTGATTTATCTAAGACACAAGACAAGTGTGAAGTTTGTGTTGAAGCAAAAATGGCTAAGTTACCGTTTAAGTCGGTTGAACGAAGCACTAAACCTCTAGAACTTGTTCACACCAATGTGTGTGACTTAAAGTTTGTGCAAACTAGAGGTGGTAAAAGGTATTTTATTACCTTTATTGACGATTGCACAAGGTATTGTTACCTTTACTTGTTGAGAAGTAAAGATGAGGCTATTGAAGCTTTTAGAAACTTCAAGAATGAAGCCGAAAATCAACTTGGTTGCCGAATCAAAATGGTTCGAAGTGATAGAGGTGGAGAGTATGTTGCTTCATTTGCTGAATTATGCAACGAAAGTGGTATAATCCATCAAACGACTGCTCCTTATTCACCACAATCAAATGGCGTTGCTGAACGTAAGAATCGTACTCTTAAAGAGATGATGAACGCCTTGTTGATTAGTTCAGGATTACCCCAGAACATGTGGGGGGAAGCTGTTTTAACAGCTAACTATATCTTGAACAAGATTTCATTCAAAGGGAAGGACGTGACTCCTTATGAACTTTGGAAAGGGAGGAAACCTTCGTATAAATACCTCAAAGTGTGGGGGTGTTTAGCTAAGGTTGAAGTGCCTTTACCAAAACAAGTTACAATTGGACCTAAAACGGTAGATTGTATCTTTATTGGTTATGCACTTAACAGCAGCGCGTATCGGTTTGTTGTACACAAATCCGATATACCCGACATTCATGTGGGTACGACGATGGAATCAAGGAATGTTGTATTCTTTGAGAACATCTTGCCTAATAAGGATAAGGTTGATCCTAACTCTAGTAAGAGAGTTGAGGATGAAGCTACGAGTTCTAAACTTGTAGATGAGTTTATGAGTTCTGAACCCATAGATGAAAATGTTGCATCGAGTTCTAATCCGGTGTTCTATAGACCGCCGAATAGAAAGCGACTTAGGTCTATGCCTGTGAATGAGCCTAGACGTGGTACTAGAGTACGGAAAGCAAAAATTTATTGACCGGACTACGTCGTTTTAATGCTAAACGGTGAACCGGTATCCGTAAAAGAAGCCTTATCTGGTTCGGATGCGGCTTTGTGGAAAGAAGCTATAGACATCGAGATTGAGTCTATTATGCTTAATCACACTTGGGTGTTAGTTGAACTACCACCAGGCTGTAAGGCATTAGGATGCAAGTGGATCCTAAAGAAGAAGTACAAGTCTGACGGTACTATCGATTTTGAGATTCCACCATTTGAGTTGGAGCTCTTCGACTCTGTCATCCATCTCTCTTCTTCGAGTCCACCCAAATCTGCAGATTTTGGATGCTTGATGCCACGCTCTGAGACGGAGATCTCCGAGTCTCTTATCGATCCATCTTCTAATTTTCCAATTATGGTGCTGGAACCTCCATCGTCGGGGGTGGATTTAGAATTGATGACTGAAACGATGTTGTCTACAAATTCCTATTACTTTTTGTTTACCGAGTGCGCAAAATTAAAAAAAAAAAAGGAAGGCCATGGAAGCCATGGAATTTCTCTAAATCAGGTGATTGAGTTTTTATTTCTTCAATTTTTTTGGTTGGGGGTTGGTGGTGTCATTCATTATGATGCAATTCTGATGATATGATTAATTGTGTGTTTTAAAACTGATGCCTCTGATGCTGCCCTGATTTGATGCAATTATGATGATTATGATGATGATTATATGAGTAATTGTGAGTTGAAAACTGATGCCTCTGATGCTATACTTATTTGATACAATTATGATGATGATTATATGAGTAATTGTGAGTTGAAACTGATGCCTCTGATGATTTAATGATGATTATATGATGAATTGTGTGTTGAAATCTGATAGAACTGATACTACACTACATTCTTATGATACCACCACTAGGTTCTCATAAACCTAGTTTAGGAGGTTGAAATGAGAAATAAATCAATCAATGATGCCAATTACTTGATCATTTCAAGTGTTGAGACTACATAGGTTGAAAACATGAACAATTTACATTCCAAACAACAAAAATATAGCTTTACTGTTTGTCCCTGCAAACCCTTACTAAAAAATCTGATGTCATGCCTCCTATTCCTGCAATTCCACCTATTGCATTCCATCAATTAGAGTCTCAATGTTGTAGATTGGTTGTTTTGTATTCTCCTGCACTTGTAGTTATTCATATGCATCCCTCTGCCCCTCAACATTAAGTGTCTCTGGTAGTATTCCAATCCTTCTAAGTTGTTCCTTACCCATGTGTGGGATCTTGTAGTTATTGTTGCCCTTCACTTTGATTATCTCCTTGTAACAACCTTGTAGTGTTAAGAAAACATCATTCAACTTGTAGGTTGGAAACTCTTCAAATATATCTTGCACATTCTTGATCAATCCTTCAACTGTAGTAGCCAACTTTTGATCTTTTAGTGTCTGTATGGCCCTGAAAAAGCCTAAGTCATTGACATTTGTGTTTGGTGAGTTATATGTTGGCAAACTAATTGGATATTGAACCTATCAGATTGTGCAATTGCTTGGAAATCGGGATCATTGTTGTTGATGTGTGGCTTTGAATTATCTTGTTGTATGATAATGTGTTTACTCATCCCTTTTGGCCACTTTGCTGTAATTGTTGGAACAATTGGCATCATGGAATCATAATTAAACATAGCTAAATGATGAATGTGCAAACAATCTTATAGCATAAGGAAATTAAAGTACTACCAGCTTAAGAAAGCGATCCTTCATGACAAGTTTGGTTATAGCTACAATAGGCTTTGTTTGATGCTTCCTTTGGTCTATTTTTTGAATTTCTTGTTGCTGGCTCCTCAAATGTGAATAGGAATATACCAAACTTCCCATCAAATATAAGAATCCCTTAATTATCTAAGTGGCCTTCCAACAACACATAAAAACATGATTTTCGTGTGTGTGTGTTAGCCTAGTGGTAGTGAAGTTAATGCCCGGGCCAAAGGTCACGGGTTCGAGTCCTCCGTCATGCGGTATTTAAATTTCCTTGCAATGTTGTTCAAAAAAAAAAAACATGATTTTCTCAATGTGTCTCTTGGATTTGCATGTTTTGTGTTGCTGCACTTCATCTGCTAGAACATAGTATCTCTATGTAGTTTTTGTAATGTTGAACCACTTCTCATCAGCATGAATGATATTGTACATTGGCTGAAAAGCAATTCTTCCATTGCTACTGATGCAACTGAGCATGTTGAGGCTCCATTTCAGCCTAGCAATCATATTTGCAGGAGTTAGAAAGGGTTTGATAGCATTGGTATGTGCTCTCACCTTTTTCTCATTAATCCATCTATGAACCAAACTTGTACTAACACCTAACTGAGTTGAAAGTTTCCTGATGCTACCTCTCTCCAAAACTGATATGTTTCTGAGTTTTTCTTCATCAAGAGTCTTTCTGTTTTTGTGAATTGGGCATTTTTTCATTGACGCCAAATGCAGGGGTTGTCCCAAGGCCTGCTGAGCCAGAGTTGCTTTCCAGTTTATTCACACTATCCTTAGTTCAACACCAAACAAGCTTGCAACTTTTTTTTTGGCGCAATATCTTAGCTTTGAGTTGCTGCTGTTTTGAAGAAGCCAGACTGCAACATTATTTTTTTCAATCTTTGACAAATTTGGCTTGTGTTAGTTGAGGTTCAACATTTTTTTTGTTGTTGTAATGAATTTTTGCAGACTTTTGCTGCTATTTATTGTGTTTAGATAGTGTTAGGTGTAATTTAAATTTTTCTTCAAACATTCTCCAAATTATTCCCCCCAAATCTACAGACTTTGGAAGATTTTGATAACAGGGCAATGAAATTCCATCCCTTTCATTTTGATCAAATCAAACTTGTTTCTTTATTGTTATTCAGATTTTTATTACTTTACAATTAATGTTGAATTCAATTATTTATGCATTCATTTATGTACAATTTTTTTATTGCTTTAACAATAACAAGTCAACAATCAATGTTGAAATTCAACTATTTAATCAGTTTTTTTATTTTATTTTTAACAACACGAAGGTTACGAAATTAATTGTACAACATCCCTTAATTATAATAGGAAACTAAATTCACTAGATTTAATTCCCCAATTTTCAATATATCCACACCCCACTAACAAAGTCATTATGAGTATCAATATATTAAGAAACTAATTAAAGTCATTAAGAATATCCCTACTTTTCAACTTTTACCCATTCACAACCACTTTATCAACTTTTTTAATCCTCGTGCCCAACTTGAAATGGAACTTTATTTTACGAACGGAGGGAGTATTTTTAAGAAAAAAGAAATTTATAGTTTTTTGTTGGAGCAAAGGAAATATATAGTATTATTTGATTACAATTATTGCTTCATATTTCGACCATTTTTGACTTTATATACGAATGCCCAAAAATTGAACCGAATTGGCAGGTTCAATCGGTCAAACACGAGGTTTCGATTAGAGTACATATAGCGTAAGTTAATTAGATGGATGATCGTGTTAAAAATTATTAGAGCGTCGTCATCTGTGAGTTTGTGATTCATGTAAATGTTCTATAAATGGAGTTATTCAAGATGTATAGAATTTAGTTAATTTTTATAAATATCTTCTGCACTTTATCATGCTTTTAGCTTTAAGGTGTGTTTACTTTAATGAAAATATTTCCATTGGAAAATAATAGATGAGAAAATATTAATATTTTCATCTTTTTTTTAATCACATGTTTAATAGGATGGAAAAGAAAATTATTACATGGTCCCCACCCACCCCTTTCCCATTTTTATGCCTTTTTATCCATCGAAAAATTATCACACCCTCCTCTCTTGTTAATGTTTTCCACAATTGGTGAGAATTGGATGGTAAAGGGGCTGCCCGAAAAGGTTATCCATCCTGCTCGAGGAAAATTAACCAAATTAATAAACGTGTGAAAAAAATAAAAAAAAAATATGAAAATATTCATTTTACACTATTTTTTTATCAAAGTAAACGCACTCTTAGAATAACAATTTGGGTGCAATAGAGGTCGCTTCTGATTGAGTCAAACTTTTTTTAGTTATCATTATATATATTATTAAAAGGAAAATAATTCTTGTTTTGAAAAAATCGTATGTGACATTAATCCTTTATTCCTATTTATCTAAATTCTCTAATTTTTTAAGTAAAAAACCAATATTTATGAGAATATCATGTGATATAGCCATAATGAACATTAAAATATAAATTTTGGCCCACCTTCTTCATAAATATAAATTATGGCCATTTTTTTGAACTTAGGACCTAAATACCTCTTTCCCTCTTCTATTTTTGATCCATCAATCCTTGATCCATTTTATTGACACTTGTTTTCCTTTCCAAGTTTTTTTTTCTTTTTTTTTCCTGTTTTTTTTTTATTTTCCAGCTTTTTTCTTCTTTTTTCTATTTTTTTCTTATTTTCCAGATTTTTTTTTCTTTTTTTTTATGTTTTTTTTTCAGATTTCTTTTGTTTTTTTATTTTCCAATTTTTTCCTCGTTATTTCTTCTTTTTTTCCAGATTTTTTCTTTTTTTCTGTTTTTTTTTTCTATTTCTTTTTAATTGCCAAATTTTTGTGTGCCTATTCATTTTTTTTGTTGGCCGCTTCTTCTTTGGTCAAGATTCGAGCGAGGGGAGCCGAAGGCCTCGGAGCGAGCCGAAGAAATCTAAATTATTGCCCGACGATTATCCTTATATTAGTAATCGAAGCGAAGGCGGAGCCGTATAATCGGAGCTGAAGGCGGAGCCGCAAAATCGGAGCGGTATAACTTGAAGTAATTGGAATTTTCGTCCCAAGAGTACCATATCATAATTTGGAACATCTGGAACTAATTCGACAATTCGTCCCAATTGTACCAAATCTGGAACTATTGGCACTAATAAGGCTAAATTCGTACCAAAAGTACTAGAACTATTGGTACTAATATAACTAAATTTGTACCAAAAGTACCAAACGCCTTATATCTGCCCGACCCGACCCGTTCCGCGTCTTATTAAGGGTATTTTCGTCCCAAATTGAAAAAAATGGCCAAAATTTATATTTTTGAAGAAGATGGGCCAAAATTTATATTTTAATGGTCATTATAGCTATTTCAAAATATGTCTCCTATATTTATTATATATTTCACATTTAGTTTTTTTTTTCTTAAGAATGAGGCTATGAATACTCGTATATTCAATTTTATATCTTAATTTAGCATATATATAGATTTCCTCCACCATCGTTTCCACCGTTTAGGTTTAGGTTTAGGTTTAGGTTTTTTGATTTATCAAAATATTTTATGCATCTGCGCCACACTAATACTTGAGGTAATTGTAATAATTTATTTTGCTTTTATCTTCCCCTATTTTGACTTGTGAGATTTATTTTGCTTTTGTCTTCCTCTACTTTAATTTGTGATTTTTTTTTATTTTGTGGAGATATTAACAATGTTAACCTCAATTGACAATTGTTTGTTTTCTACGTAGATTCACAATTAATTACCTTTTTAAACATTCTCCAGTATTAGCAAAGGAATCGTATGATATCATCATGACATCGTTTCAATTTTTAAGAGTGATGAGGTAAATTTTGGACTTTAATCAATTGAAATTTTTAGTTGATGTTTCTGCAATCTTACTGACTATTTATATATGTTTACCACAAACATCATAAATGTTTGTAGGAATTTTTATGCACAACAACTTATCATGGTTAATATAGCTTTGTTGAAATTTTGGTTGGATATCATTATAGTAGTGTTTTGATTATTTAGATCTAAATCTTCCAGGTTAGATTTCAATCTTTAAAAGGAAGGGAGGCAAGGAAAAAGTGTAAGATTTTTATTTTATTTTTTCAATGTTGTTGTTTATTCATTAATTGAAGAAGGGAGGCAAGGAGAAAGCGTAAGATTTTTTATGTTACTTTTTCAATATTGTAAATTTGTTTATTCATCAATTTAACATTTTATTAATTTAATATTTATTATTACTTCAATGTTGTGATTTCTTTGCAAAGAAGAATATATTATAATATCAAATGTAACAATTTCAGTGTACGTAGGGAAAATCCTCCCAAATTACAATTTATTTTTTTAAATAATTCTTCGTATTCCACGTAATTGTTTACCAAATCAATATTATTATTATTTGATTTTTCATTGTAGTGTATGCGTATTGAATACTGTTTGAATAACTTTATCTTTATTTGTGCATTATATTCCTTTTTCTCATTGTTGGATAAAATATTATAGTCACATGATAAAAGATTTTTGAATTCGCTGGATACTTAATTATGACATTGATGTTTTTTATATTCTTTTATTAGAAGTAATGTAACGTGCTCTTTGATTTCGTCTTTCCTATTAACGCACCAACAAGAGGCAAGAGAAACCAGCCAGCTTCAATAGTTTTTGAATTCAAGGGAGAGGTGATTTAGGCGAGGTATGATATCATAGTAACAACAACAAAAGGCTAGCATGCATCCAATTTTGAACATATAATACGAAATCGAATATTTTCTATCGAATCGAATATTAGATTTTCAATTCGTAATTCATTAACTAATCGAATCAAAAAAAATATTCGAATCTTAAATTTTCGAATTTGAATCATATTTTATATTCAATATATTAAGTAATTATGGAATGAAAATCTTCCCAAAGCATGATTTTAGGATTTCTTGATTATTTAATTAATTTTTAAAAAATTTAAATAAATTCAAATAATTAGTAAATACCAATATAATTGGAGTTAAGGACGATATTAAATAATATAATTACTTTCTAATTTAATTTTGATTAGAACTGTGGTTGATGGGACGATTCCGACCGTGGGGTAGATGGGCCGATTCCGACCCGACGGTTTAACTTTTTTAAGAAAAAATATGTTAGTTTCACAATGTAGAATATGTAATATCACCTTGATTCTTATAAAACAATCTTCTAAACTGAATTTTATTAATAAATCAGCAAAAACATTTACGAAAAATAGAGGAAAGAAATCAAAGAAACAGTGCGATTAAAACTTCTAAACAACCTATACATATCTAACAAACTAAAGACAAAAAGTATTTGTGTAGATAGCATCCTTGATCTTGTCATGAGGAAATGTCCACAATCGGATTCAACATCGGCTTCCGCCATCCTATCGGCAACGGCATTGCCTTCTCTATAAATATGTGAAACTCGAAAAATTACTCTTATAAACAATCTTCAATAAAGGAAAATTACTCTTAAGTTCAAACTTTTAACTTTTTAGAAAGAGAATGAGTTGGTGGTGAGTGGCAGAAGAGAGATCGTAAACAAACTTCAATAAAGGACAAAGGCTCTTAAGTTGAATCTTTTAACTTTTTAGAAAGAGAATAAGTTGGTGATGAGTGACAGAAGAGAGATAGATAGCAAATAAACTTTTCAGAAATAGAATAAGGTGCTGGTGATTGAGATAAGAGAGATAGATAATAAATAATACTACATCTGGTCCCCAAGTTTTTTCCTATTTTTCCTTTTTGGGACGGTCCTCAAGTTTATTTCTAACTATTTTTTGACACTACCCCACAACAAATTATTCTTTCTTATCCTTACTTTATCAAATTATTTATCTAAAATACCATAGATGGTCAACCACATATCACTACCCTCAATGCACTCACAACAAATTCAATCATTTTATCTCCACTCACAACCAACTCAACAATTTTTTTCTCTCGAAGCTGGTAAAATGAAAATGAAGTTATTATTTATTTTTCTGTGAATATATTTGAAAGATGATTATTTATATAATACTACAATTTATAATGAATTTTTATTTATTAAATATTGTATGAATACTTTTGGAAGATATCTATTTATATAATTAAATATTAATTTCAAGTAAAAAATAAATAAATGCATTCATTAACTTTTTTGTGAATATATTTGGACTATGATTATCTATATAATATAAAATCAGTATTGTAGTCAATGGGTCGATTCTGGATCGGAACCGTCAGGCTAGATGGGATGATTGCGAAGCGGTGATTTAACTTTTTTTTTTGGTAATCTTATGTTGAACTCATAATGTAGGGTAATTAGGGTCACTTTTATCTTATAGATAATCTTTAAAATTATTTTTCCTTTCTAAATCAATGTGGAACAAGGAGTATTTACAATGAAAATGACGTATCTCAATTTTCATAAAAAATTGATGTAGGACAATCTTTTTGAGAGACAAATATATTTTGCCTACATTAGTTTTGTAGAAGAATAAAACTTTGAAAATTATCAAAAGAATGATAATATATTAGATTAGAATTTTTAACAAATATAACTATATATGGGTTTGAGACGTAAGTAAAATTACTTTTTAATAGAATTTAAGATATGTTCAAAGGCATATAAATTCTAAACGAGTTTAGTAGATTTTCTAATCGAATAATTTAACCTTAAAATAATTAATAAATAATATTTTTCTTAATATATCACATATTATTACTATTTGATAATTTTATTAATTTTTATTAATATAATTTTCTGTCGATTTTTGACGGGTCATGCGCTAGTTGTTACTTAATTAATTAACTGACTAAGTCTGGGCAGAATCAATTTCATATGATAAACGTGTTGGATTTGAGGCATTGTTGCTCAAGAGGTAATGCTGCTCAAAGATGTTGGCAAAGTTTATGTAGCCAAAAGTACAGCTGAAGTGTAGAAGCCGCTGCGTAGAACAAACTCTGTTATGTGTGCTTCAATCTGTGCTAAGGGAACCTGGAACAGTATGTCAGAAATTTTCCTTATCTGCGCGGATTTTGTGAAATTTTTTCCATGATTATGAAAGATACGGTCAAGATACTTATCAATCAGATATCAGATGTGTTTCCCAAGTCTTATCCTCACAAGGAAAGAAGATCTAAGAAGATATACATGATGGCGAAGAGATCTAGGGTTTCAAACTTATATATATTCGACATCAACATTGTGAGGGTTGGCCGTTTTGTTTTATTATTTGAGTGCATATACTTTCTTGAGAGTATTGTAATTGAGTGCATGAATTAGTGAGAGTTTATCTTTGATAAATTCAGTCTGTAAGAAAGTTAAGGGTCGGACTAGAGGTTCGAGCTTAAGTTGAGCGATTGTAGATCGATCAATCACGAATTCACGTGATGTTAGGAAGAGGGTGAGCTAAATGGTATCATAAGGTGTCGACCTGTATGTGTAAGATCCTCTGTAGCCATTTCTTCTAATAGTGAATTGGTTCTTTCTTGGACAAAAGCCCCCCAGACGTAGGTTGCAAAACCGAACTGGGTTACCACATTGTGTGTCTTTTATTTCAGCACAGTTTATTATTTCTATTATATTGATTGTGCTAAATTTTCCAGTAACATAATAACTTTATATGAATAAAGTACTCGTTTAGATCTAACAATTTGTATCAGAGCGGTACATCGATCTTACAGGTGTTGATCTTGGGACAAACATCTAAACGCGTTGCTGCGTTCGTGATAAGACACAATGACTACCGCAGGTGGCAGTTCGATGATGAAACCACCAATTCTTGATGGATCTAACTATGGATATTGGAAGATTCGTTTGATGGCACATATCAGAGCCATCAATGAAGAGGCGTGGGAGACGATCAAGTCAGAATTCAAACCTCCCACCATAGCCATTGGTGAACCTAATGCTAGAAAAGTCAAAGACAGGAAAGATTGGTTGGAAGCTAAACGAAAAGAATTTGGGATGAATCAGGTTGCACTGAGTGCCCTTCAAGCGTTTATTACTGTGGAAATATTTTCTCTTATTTCCACGTGCACCTCTACAAAGCAAGCATGAGATATTCTGGAGATTTCTTTTGAAAGAAATGATCGTGTGAAAGGCAACGACTACAACAACTAGCAACCTTGTTCGAGTTACTGATGATGGAAGAACATAAGTCAATCAGTGACTTTCATGCAAAGTTGTTAAATTTTTTAATGAAAGCGTGGCCCTTGGGAATAAATTCGATGATGAATTTCTTGTCACAAAGGTTTAAGATCTCTCCCCAACAGGTTCAAGTACAAAGTGGCTGCAATTGAAGAAGCAAGAGATCTCTCTGCCACGAAGCTAGATGAGCTCATTGGATCCTTAAGAACCTTTGAGATGGGGAAGAAAAGTGAAAATGCTGAAAGGAAGGGAATTGTCTTTCAAGCTCACAACTGGCATCGTGAGGTGTCGTTTGTGCCAAAAGGAGAATTAGCAGCTGCTGAAGCAATGGTCCTGATCACTAAATCCTTTGAGAAGGAATTTAAGAAGTTTGCCAAACGAGGACTTGACAAGAAGAAAGGAAATAAACCTGAGTCAAACCAACTGGATAAGGAAGACAACTAGTCCACTCCAAAGACTGGGCCACAACCTCAAACACCTCCATGTGTTCGGGACAGTGTGCTATGTATAAAATGATAGGAAATACAAGCAAAAGCTTGATAATCGAGGTCTTGAAGCAATATTTATGGGATATGCTCGTGACAGTAGAGCATTTAGAGTCTATGTCAAGCCAAACAAGACCATTATGGAGTCTATCAATGTAGTATTCATCGACTCTATAGATATAGAAGCAGAAGAGGAGCCTCAACTGTTATTACATGTTCCAGAGTCTATGCCAACCTCCTCAAATGCACAGACTGGATCTCCTGGCACAGCTACTGATCCCATTTAAGCTGAAGCTCCATCTGATTCCACCTCAGACGAGATAGTCCCTACTACTCCAGGACTATCCAGAAGAGTATCCAAGAATCATCCTTTAAGAAATGTTATTGGAGATATCACTGGAGGTTGAGTAACAAGAAACGTAGTGAAAGACTGCAAACATATAGTGGCAAACATTGCCTCTATGGAAGAAGAATTGCTCCAGTTTGTTCGTTGCAATGTTTGATATCTTGTGCCTCGTCCAATTGATGTTCATGTAATTGGGACAAAATGGATTTTTCACAATAAAACAGATGAGATAGAGGAGATTATTCGCAACAAGTCAAGACTAGTTGCTTAAGGATACTCTCAAGAGGAGGGTATTGATTATGAAGAGACATTTGCTCCGGTCACTCGCCTATAAGTTGTTCGTCTACTACTTGGGATGACGTGTTGCATGAACTTCAAGCTATACCAAATAGATGTTAAGAGTGCCTTTCTCAATGGTACCCTTCAAGAAGATGTTTATATGGAGCAGTCTCCAGGATTTGTTGATCCTGCATTTCCCAATCATGTCTACAAGTTGAACAAGGTGCTCTATAGATTGAAGCAAACACCTCGTGCTTGGTATGATACGCTGTCCAAGTATCTCATCTCTAAGGGATATGTTCGAGTAGAGGATATTTGTGACTCAATCAAAGTATGCTTGGAGCTTGGTGAAGAAATTTAGACTATAAAATATCAAGGTGCGTCGCACACCTATGTCAACTTCAATCAAGCTCAGCAAGGACACAAAAGGTGCTTCTGTAGATCAGTCTCTATACAGAGGTATGATGGAAGCTTGCTCTACTTAACGGCCAGTAGACCAGACATTAGCTATAGTGTCGGAGTTTGTGCCAGGTTCCAGGCAGATCCTAAAGAGAATCATTTGCTAGTTGTGAAAAATATTACTCCTTCCGTCCCACCAGGCTTGTCTTATTTCTTTTAGGCACGAGGTTTTAAGAAGAAAATAAATAAGAATATAAAGTATGTTTAGTGGAGTTTTTAAAGTAAAATGAAGTGGGTATAGAGAGAGTGAATAGTGAAATAAAGTGATAAAGTAAAATAAAGTGGGTAGAAAGAGGGTGAATAGTGAAATAAAGTAAAATAAAGTGAGTAGAGAAAGAAGGAGAATAGTGAAGGTCACAGAAAATGAGGTGGAAAAGTATGATGAGAGGTGTAAAGTGGATTGTTTAACAAATTAATTATCTCCTAATTATTTCCAAAAAAAGAAACAAGACAAGAATAACGGGGCAACCCGAAAAGGAAAACAAGACAAGAATAATGGGACGGAGGGAGTATTAAGTATGTTCGAGGAACAAGTGATTTTGGTATTTGGATGACTAAGGACAGCACCATATCCTTAGTGGGATATAGCGATGCTGATTATGCAGGTAGCCCGGATGATAGGAAGAGTACATCTGGAGCATATTTCTTCCTTGGCAACAATTTGGTATCTTGGCACAGCAAGAAGAAAGTGAGCGTGTCTCTGTCCTCAACCGAAGCTGAATACTTTGTTGCAGGATCAACTTGCACTCAACTCATGTGGATGAGCTAAATGCTTGAAGATTATGGAGTGCCGTTCAAGCTATTCACTCTTTATAGTGATAACAAGAGTGCTATTGACATCTCGAACAATCTTGTGCACCATACTAAGTCGAAACACATCAACATTCACCATAACTTTATAAGGGAGCTGATCGAAGAAAAGATACTCAACATGGAGTTCATGCCAACGGAAAAACAGTTGGTGGATTTGTTCACTAAGGCTTTGGATGCAGCGAGGTTAGAATCTCTTCGAGCTTCGTTGGGCGTTTGCTCTCTCTAAATTCTTTAGAGAGACCTCGTGCTTGTGGTCTTCTTAAACAAGCACAATGTATTTGTACATTATTGGTTTTTGGTTTTCTTGGTGTTTCCTGTTTTTCTCTGTGTGTTTTTGTACTAGGATTTCAAGGCACAATCGATGACACAGGTAGTATGCTACAGCAGACAAGGGATGACCGTCATCTCTGCAACACTTCAACGGCTATTTTTTTTTATCACGTCTCTACGACTTTAAATGGTGTTAACGGCTGTTTTACGTTCAAATTTGAACGTTGGAGATAAGGATCACTTCAAATCTTGATATATATAACATCTCCTAATTTATAGGGATTTATTTCCTTAGTTATCTTCAAGAGAGAGAATTCCACCGTCTTTGAAATCTAATATATATCGTATCTTCTCCATTAAGATTTCTCACATCTTTGCTTAGTTTTGAAGCTCTCTCTCTCTCTCTCTCTCTCAAAGATTTCTATTGTGTTCGTGTGTTGCTAATTGATAGTCACTATGTCTGAAGGAAGCCGCTCTACTCAAAGGTTACTGTGATGAATCCAGCAACGATGATGTTCCAATCTCCCGTTTATATGCATTCGGTGGTAAAAAGAAGAAGCACAGCCTGGGTATTGTTGATCATCCAGACTCCGAATCAGACTTCGGAGAGAAGAATCCACCTACTGTTGCAACAAAGGAAAAGCCTGCTCGATCAAAGTCTTTCTCTCCGGTGAACATGTACAACCTCTGGAGTCACCATCGAAGCATTCTCCTCCTCCGGAGAAGCAAACTGTTGAGGACTCCAAATTTGACAAGGAGTCAAGTCAGAAGGAACAAACCACTGTTCCTGTTGCTACTTTCAAGAAGAAGACTACACCATCAAAGTCTTCAACTTCTCGCTCTATTCTCCGGCGATCTGCATCTTCCACTGTTGGCTCTCAAGCTGTAAGAGATCAAGCTCCCATCCCTCCGGTGATTTCAATTTTCGGAAGAAACATAAAATGAGCAAAATATTGGTAAGAATATGGAATTGATCAAGCTTCTATTGATGAGGTAGCCGCAGACTTTGACGTGCCAGAGTCTATGCCAACTGAGAAGAGAAGTCTTTCAAAAGACGTCTTCGCAAGCTTTCTGACTCGCCTAAAAAGCGGGTTAGAATTGAAGAAGCTGCTCTAACTATCAAGGAACTTGTTGAGACCCCTGCTACTCGAACGAGGGGTCAATTGGCCAAGAAATTTGTTGTTGTGTGTGCCCGTGATGTCAAGGGCAAAGGAAAGGTTGTGTGAATCTTCCAGGTAGAAAAAGAAGACTGCTGCAAAGCCTATAAAAGGTGTGGATCCCAATCAGCCCATCAAAGTAGAGTCTGGGCCTGAACGTGCCTTGGAAAGTGATGCTGAGAACTCTGAGCATGAGGCCTCTCATCAAGAGCTTCTTCTGCTGCTCACCATGGTGCATCGTCTGCCACACTTTCAAGAAGAAAACTATTCTCGACCGATCCCAATCAAAGAACAAAGGCTGTGCAAGATGCCCTCAAATTCAAGTATGATGAACATGCTGAGGCCTGAGAGAATGTCATCCACAGGAAGCTGGTCTATGGGCAGTCTGTGAAGAAGCAAGATTTGGAGGGAACTGGTTTGGACAACTGCTGGAGGATGCCAAGTGGGATCAGACTGTATAATCTGTTCGAAGATATGTTCGAGCAGTAGTGCTGGAATTCTACTGCAACATGTCCAAAAGTATTGTTGACTTCTCCTCCCGCAACCACTTCAAGTCTTACATTCGAGAAAGGTATATCAATTTCTCCCTTGCTGTTATTTTTGCTTTTGTTGGTCGGAATGATTTTGGTGTATAAGAGGAGGATGTGTCCTTTGGACACGATTGCCAGAAAAATCACCCACGGAGTGTACCGGACGTGGAAGAGGAACATGTCCATCAGTTCCTCAATGTTGTCCGAAAAGTACGCAATCTTGTACAAGACTGCAGTCAGAAATCAGTGCCCTACCACACACACTGCCAAGAAACAAACTAGGGTGCTGTATAGAATAGGGAGGTTCAAGCCCATCGACTTTGGACATTTGGTCTTCGACCATGTTACCCAACATGCTGGAAATCTGAAGAAGTTTAAGGGATTAGGTTATCCTGGTCTGATTTTGGAATAATCTCATCGCAATTCCCCGAAGTGATGCATGTGGGAGAGTAGTTCGAGCGCACTCCAAAGAGTATTATCATCCATGACAAGCTATTCAACGAAGCTATTCACCCTAAGAAACATTGAGGGTCCCTCTATCCGCATCATGGAAAGAAAGAAGCCGACATCATTTTGTGCCAGCGCCTGTTGACGATTGAGCCTAATCTCCGGGCTATTTCTACTAGGATGCTACGTGAGTTAGAGCGTGAATACAACTCTATCCTATTCCAGATGAAGAGGCTTCGTATGCCTCAAGAATGAGATTGCGACATTACTCAATGATGCCAGAGCAATTTTTGCTGGAGGAGAAACTGTGCCATAGGATTGGCATCTCATGTGGAAGGGTCTGTGCCAGAGATGAATGATGATGCTTTTGATGACGATGGTGATGAAGAAGCAACTGAGGATGAGCGAGATTGTCTGAAGAAGACTTGAAGTGATGAAGAATCACTCAAACTGAGGAGAATGAAGATGACCTTCAAGCATTTTGCTCAATCTGCGAAGAAGAATGATTCCCAGTCTTCTAGAGATTGGATGGAAGACCCCTTACTTTGTATTCCGCTCGACAAAAAAGGGGGAGTAGAATAAAAGTTGTAGTTTTTATTGTTTTCTGGATTTTCTTGGGTTTTTTTGTTTTTATGTTTGGTGATGGTGTCTATTATCTGTGGCTTTATTTTCAAAGACTTGTGTTTTTGGTTCCAAGGAGTTAATCTCTCTCTACTCCTTGATGATTTTTTATGGACATATATTTAAGTTTCCTGGTTTATGACTTATTGTTTGATGATTTTCTTTGATGTTGTGTTGAACATCATTGCTTGATGATTGAAAATTTACTGGGTGGTTAGTTTACTCCATGCTTTGTTTAAGGGAGAGTTCAACATAGTTTTACTCTCCAATTGTTAGTTGGAGGGGAACTTTGGCATACTTCATACAAGTTCGGACTTAGAGGATTTGGATGGTATCAAGATGCTTATGTTGTTTGTTTTCTTAATGATTGGTTTTGTCTACATAAATGCCAAAGGGGGAGATTGTTGGATTTGAGGCATTGCTGCTCAAGAAGTGATGCTGCTCAAAGATGTTGGCAAAGTTTATGTAGCCAAAAGTACAGTTGAAGTGTTGAAGCTGCTGCGTAGAACAAACTCTATTATGTGTGCTTTAGTCTGTGCTAAGGGAACCTGGAACAGTAAACTTTCCTTATCTACGTGGATTTTGTAGGATTTTTTTCATGATTATGAAAGATACGGTCAAGATACTTATCAAGCAGATATCAGACGTGTTCCCCAAGCCTTATCCTCACAAGGAAAGAAGATCTAAGAAGATATACATGATGACAAAGAGATCTAGGGTTTCAAACCTATATATATTCGACATCAACATTGTGAGGGTTAGCCGCTTTATTTTATTGTTTGAGTGCATATACTTTCTTGAGAGTATTGTAATTGAGTGCACGAATTAGTGAGAGTTTATCTTTGATAAATTCAGTTTGTAAGAGAGTTAAGGGTCGGACTGGAGGTTCGAGCTTAGGTTGAGCGATTGTAGATCGATCAATCACGATTCACGTGAAGTTAGGAAGAGGGTGAGCGAAAGGGTAGCATAAGGTGTCGACCTGTATGTGTAAGATCCTCTGTAGCCATTTCTTCTAATAGTAGATTGGTTCTCTCTTGGGTAGGGCTGGGAAACGGTTGTGCAGGTGTGCGGTTATACACCAACTGCACTGCTAACCGTGCGGTTAACGGTGCCTTGATAACCGTATTTGGCATGTAATGGGTCGGTGTATGGATGAAGAGTTTTGGTAATACGGTTTTACGGGTTACCCGATAACCGCATGGGTTAACCCGTTTAACCGTTATTTATTTACAATATTTTAAAATAATAAAATACATGCTGCTTGTCGCTTGATCTCCCCGCCTAGATTACGAACAGTCGCGTCTGTTTATTCCCCCTTCAGAAATAAAGTACCTATTCTATTCTATATCTCAGTTCTCACTTGTATTCTCAATTTTTCTCCCAGTCTGAACTCTCTCTCTCTCTCTCTATCTCTCTCTCGTTGCAAGCTGCTGCAACTTGCAAGTCTGCAACTACACTGTTGCTAACTTGCTATCTCGTCGGCATCGTCGTTGCTCTCGCCATAGCCCCAAGGTAATTTTCCCCTTATTTTATCTTCTTTTTTTATTAGTCTACCTTATTCTTTTGGTGAAGAACGTGATATTATATGTAATGACTTAAAAAAATTGGTATTGAGTTTTGAATTAAATAATTTCCGTGGTATCTCTACTTTGTTGGGGATTGTCAATGTGGGTGATTACGAGGGAGGGATATTAGATGTGCTCTGTTTCTATGATGATATATTTTGGTAGTATGACATTTCTGGTTGTATGGAATGGTAGCAGAATTGGAAGTTAGAATGGGGGAAATAATTAAAATATACTAAAGAAATAGAGAAGTCTCGAGCTTTGAATCTGGTTATCCATTACTTATATCTACTTATAATATATAAAATTAAGTATAAAATAGAACCATTGCAATGATATACTAATATTATTGATTGATTTGATTCAATTAGAATTTGGATAGATATTTATTATATGAACCAGGTTGTTCGAATTTTATTTTAGAAAGCAGGGCAGATAATGATTAGAAAAATTAGGATTAATGGCAGAACTTGTGTTGAAAATTAGGATCAATGGCAGAAGCAACATTACAATTTGCAGAAGTTGTGTTTGAATTGTGGCAATTTGTTGCTTTTGATTTTGGCAAGTTTGATGAATAATGTTTGAATTCTGAAGATAGATAATGATTATATTATTATATTTTGTAGCTGCAAGTCGTGGAATGATGGATAATATTGGGGAAAACAAACCTCAAAGTCAAACTCACGAAGCTATTGATGCGATGCAAGTTGAGCACAACGATGAGATGATGAATGATATAGATGAAGAAGATGAAGAACGGGCTGAACAGCAGCCAACGGAAGAAGGTACCGGGAATGGAAAGAAGAGAAAAGAGCAGCCTCTTAAATCAAAACATTGGGTAGGGTTTACAAAAGTTACGGTTGTAGAAGGTAATCCTCCTAAAAGAAAGCGGAAAGGAAGATGCAATCTATGTAATACCTTAATTGCAGCGGACTCTAGGATAAATGACACTACTGGCTTAAAAAACCACAAAATTTCGTGTGCAAAAAACATGCAAAGAATGGTCAGCAAGTGCTAACTTTTAAGCCCGGGGAATCTAATGATGGCGCAATGTCTTTGAAAAGTTGGAGATTTAATCAAGTTGAGGTATGACTGGCTTTAGCTTAGATGATAGTGCTTGATGAACTTCCATTTCGATCTGTTGAGCGAGAAGGCTTCAGGAAGTTTGTTGCTCGAGCTTGTCCAATGTTCAAGATTCCTTGCAGGAAGACAATTAGAGAGGATTGTGTGCCGCTGTTTCTTGACAGAAAAGAGAACTTGAAGTCATTTTTCTTGAAAAATGGAATGGGAAGGGTTTCTATAACCACCGATTGTTGGACATCAATCAATAACACTAATTTTATATGTGTTACAGCGCATTTTATTAGCAAGAACTGGGTGCTACACAAGAAGATAATAAGCTTTTGTGAGATTGTGAGTCATAAAGGGGAGGACATCGCTGAATCTATAACTACTTCATTAGAAGAATGGAATATCAAGAGTATTTTCTGCTGCACTATGGACAACGCAAGTGCTAATGATGTAGCAGTCCGATTCCTTAGAAATCGACTTGATATGTGGGAAAATGAAATTGTTGGTGGCGTGTACTTGCATATGCGGTGTGTTGCACACATCATTAATTTGGTGGTGCAGGATGGCTTAGAAGAAATCGGCAAGTCCGTGAGAAGGGTTAGAGAAGCTGTCAAATGGATCACTAACAAACCTGCACGGATTGATCAATTCAACACCTGTGTGCAGTTGATGAAAATTCCATGCAAAAAATCATTGATTTTGGATGTGCCAACAAGGTGGAACTCCACCTATTTGATGCTAGAATCTGCTGAGCCATATGAGACTGCAATCAAGCTATATAAAGGGATGAGTTCTATCTTCGTATCTGACTTAAAGAGTAAGAAATACAAGAATGAACCTCTTGGTCCACCTGAAGCCTCGGATTGGAGCAATGTCAGAAGGATGATGGAGTATTTGAAGAAATTCTTTGACATGACTTGTCTCGTATCCGGCACCTCTTATATGACAGTGCATTTGTTCTTCAAGGAAATGTGTGATATATTTGATCTAATTTCAGAGTTGTAGCTTAGTCAAGATAAGGAAATCAGCGCGATGGTAGATAATATGAAGGTTAAGGTTGGAAAGTATTGGCTGGAGACGGACGAATTAAATCCAAGGATGAACATTTGTTCTTTACATTGCGGCGTTGTTGGATCCAAGACAGAAAATGAAGCACGTGAAAAAATGTTTAAGGAAAGTTTACGGAGTCTCTCGGGCAATCTAATTGACAAGAGAAGTGAAAGATTCTATGACCGAGCTGTTTGAGTTTTATAAAAAGAACAATGGTGCAAGTCCATCTCAAAGAGAGAATGTATCTAGGGCTTCTACTGCATCTCAGAATCCTCATTTCGACACTCAATGCCAATTAAATCGTCGAGATACTTGTAGTACTATGGATTATAGTAGTGATGAAGAACCTGACGATTGTGATAATGCAGAGTTGACCTTGTATTTTGCCGAGAAGCAGGTCAAAGGACATAAAAGGGCAGAGAATGAAACTGATGTGGTTGACAACTTTGATATCCTTAATTGGTGTTCGCGAAACGTCCCACACTTTTCTATACTATCTATCATTGCAAGGGACATCTTGGCCATTCTAATATCCACTGTTGCTTCCGAGTCTGCGTTCAGCACCGGAGGCCGAGTTCTATATGCATTTAGAAGCTCTTTGCATCACAACATGGTTGAAGCTTTGATTTGCTCCCAAGGTTGGTTGTGATCTTCTTCAACTTTCAAGAAAGAGGAAGAATAAGTACCCGAAGAAGAACAAGAAAATAAATATCAAATGGGTAAATATTTAAGCTTTTATCTGTATTCATCTTAAATCTTCATTGCTCTTACCGCATATTAAATTATTTTCACTAACAACTTTTTATTTTTTATATTTTTTATAGTGGTTAAGTCTTTATCTTTAATAGGACTTGGGAATGCAAACAACATGGAAGATAAAGACTTAACCACTAGTTTAAATGGCTTTTGTTTTTGCTTTTTGCTGAACTTTGAAGTTTGAAGATTTGTGCTATTTGAAACTTTGCAGACTTTATTTTTGGGTATTTGATATTTGGAACTTTGCAGACTTTGTTATGGATATTTTGCTATTTGGAATTTGGATGTTGGAAATTAAGTAGTTTGCTTTTGTTTATTTGTATTGCGATTTGAGAATCTAGACAATCAATGCTTTTGTTTGTGATTGTATAGGTGAACAGTGAACTAATATGATCATATGAGAGAGTAATACTGTTGTTTTTTTTTCTTTCTTTCTAAACAAAGCAGTTAACCTCTAACCGCACCGAACCGTAATGTGCGGTTAGTGGTTAACCGCAGTAGTCCATGCGGTGTGGTTAACAGACACAAATTTTTGGTATGTGCGGTTATCAGTTAGTCGGTTGTGCAGTGCGGTTAGGAGGTAACCGTGCCGTTTCCCAGCCCTACTCTTGGGCAAAGGCCCCCCAGACGTAGATTGCAAAATCGAACTGGGTTACCACATCGTGTGTGTTTTATTTCAACACAGTTATTATTTCTGTTATACTGACTGTGCTAAATTTTTCAATAACATAATAAGTTTATAAGAATAAAGTATTCGTTTAGATCTAACAAAACGCATTATAAATGGTTAGCCCCAGCGGAGTGATTTAATAAAGGTTTTTCTTTCTTCTTTTTAATTTCAGAAAAATAAAAATAAAGGCCCAGTTTTGGAAGGAAATGAATTCACGGCCCATAAAAAGAGGGCTTCGTCCATGGGCCCATTGACTCACCAACAATCAACCCATATATAAACCCACCGCAACGCCTCATCGCTAGGGTTTTGTTTTTGGGCGGAGCTCGATTTCTGCAGAGGCTAAAGAAGTTTTACCTTCGAGCAGCAAAAATGGTGGAGAAGGGTAGCAAGCCTAGGAAAGAGGATGTCGTCTCCAGAGAGTACACCATCAATCTGCACAAACGCCTCCACGGATGGTATACTCTTTCTCTCTCTTGGATAAACACTATCCTCTGTATCTATAATCCCGTATCTAGGTCATTTGCTAGCGTTTTATCATTTTCTTTTGCATCTTGAGGTGTTTGATTGCTTCTATACTGGTATATTATTGGTTTTTTTCTACAATTTAGTTTCGGCTGTGTAGCTCTAAAATGAGACTAATTTGAAATGGTTAAATTGATTGTTTTTTCTCTGTTATCTTTCTTAAATTCACATTGAACTTCATATGGTTTAGTAGTTCTTTTATTTGTGAGCCTTAATCTGCTTTGAGTTATGCGGATCGACTTTCAAGAACGTATTTAGCTACTTGTGTCAGCATCTTCGCCTATATTGATCTACATAAATGTATTATCAGTTCTAACAGCTATATTTAAACTTTGTGAGGGCTTTGTTGAACTGTTATTGCAGTGAAATGTATTTTAGTGTTTTGTTCAAATTGTTTTGTTTTTAAGTTCATTTATGTATCAATTTTATTTAACTAGCTTATCTGCTCTAATAATGTGCGTTGTAGTTGGAGGCACTTTGATAAGTTGATGGGAAATAGGATTTTATTATAGAACACATTTCTTTTGTTCATAATGACAAGGTATTGCTTAAATTTTGCTCTCTATATGAACTTGGTTGACATCTCGTTGCAGTTGTTTAGCTCTGATTGAAAAAAGTTTTGAATGTGTTTAGAATAAATCAAGTCTAGTTGCAGTAGTGTTCATGTATTTTAAACTTACCAATATTCGGTTGACCTCAGACTAGGGTACATTAATTATAGTAAAATTTGGATTGCTATCACATCCCACCTTTTCTCTATGATGTTAGCTATGTTGTTCAGCCTACAATTATAGTTGACGTTATGTGGAATCGTATACTGCAGTACCTTCAAGAAGAAGGCACCGAATGCTATCAAGGAAATTAGGAAATTTGCCCAGAAGGCCATGGGTACTACTGATGTAAGAGTTGATGTAAAGTTGAACAAACACATTTGGAGTCGTGGGATTCGAAGTGTGCCGAGGAGGATCCGTGTTCGCATTGCACGCAAGAGAAACGAGGATGAAGACGCCAAAGAAGAACTCTACTCTTTGGTCACTGTTGCAGAAATTCCAGAGGGAGGATTGAAGGGATTGGGAACCCAAGTTATTGAAGAGGAAGAATGATAAACTTTATTTTATAGGTTTTTATTTGAAGGTCAGTTTTGCTATTGCTTGTGAGCACGTGTGTTGGATATTCTGAACAAATGATATTATGCAATTAGTGAATGCATTTTAATCTTTTCGCGAGATGGGTGTTACTCATTTGTATTCACTTTACTTCACTGCTTCATTTCTGTTTTGAGAAAAGTTCTGTTAGTATTTCTTTTTTTACTCGTTCCTTTTGGTGATCTTTCTAGCTTCATTTTTCAAACCAACTTGGAAGTCAAAGAGCTATTTGCAAATAATATGTTTAGTTTCTGCAAAAGCCTATTTTTAGATTTAAGAACACGCATTGAAATTGGGGATTAGAAGCCACCAAAACCTAATCATCATATTGTTTTTGACTTGTAAGCGTGTATGAAGTAATCGTACTGTAGTCCCCAGTTTGAAAGTGGGCGAAGACATTAGTGAAGGTTGCAGAAAGATGCGAGCATCATGCACCAAAGAAACGTCCGCTACCAACAGCTCTTGTTTTTGAAAAATATTGGTAATGCGAATCTCTCATCTTAAGTTAAATCCTCATATAATCCGTACTCCCTCCGAAACTAATCACAAAAACTCATATGGGTCGGTTGCACATTTTCAAAGTGCTATCGGAGCTCGTGAATTCTCTCGGATCCATACTCGTGAAAACATTTGCATATATTCCGTTTTGGTATTTGTGTTGGAAGAATTCTCCTCCCAGAACATGCCCTGCACCATGCATCATCAAATTCTATTCACAACTCAACTTCCTCATTGATATCATACATTAAAACGCTAGCTATATATGTACATGCCCTGCACCATGCATCATCAAATTATATACTTAAACGCTAGCTATTTATATACATGCAGTAGGCAGTAGTTTACGTTCTAGGATCCGAGTAATCCAAATACTCCCTTTCGATAGCCTCTGATCCAATCCTCGTCTTCCTCGCCTGGGTTTGGGGCTTCACTTCTAGTAGGTACATGTGGGCTAAGCCGGCGTCTC
Organism: Schizonepeta tenuifolia; assembly: GCA_029490685.1. NCBI lineage: Eukaryota > Viridiplantae > Streptophyta > Magnoliopsida > Lamiales > Lamiaceae > Schizonepeta > Schizonepeta tenuifolia. The sequence goes on from CM055958.1 coordinate 78,392,641, forward strand.
CGCCGATTGTTTCACATGCTTCCGATGGAAACACTACTCTGCAGATATTTGTATGTGTTAGTTGTGGAGCCTCAAGGTACTCGACACTAGAGCACGATCAATGGTCCCAGAGGCCGAATCCTATTTCGCTTTGGATTACGGCATGTTTAATTCCATTAGTATATAAGCCATTCTCTCCTTTGTTATAGTACTAGTGAAATCCCTGACTTGGTAGAACGTAGTTACACATTGTGACGAACTGAGTCAACAATTGTGTGCTGCTTTTGTATCTATTGTGTGTGTATTTCCTAACAAGATGGTCATGAAATATAAAGGATAGTCGAGTAACCAAAACAATAGAGATATACTGCACTTACGAGAAGGCGGAGTTGTAGTTGATGCTGACAGCATTTGATCGGATTGAAGGCAACCTCCCAGTCCCAGCCAAATATCTTGGAGGAGAGATGGAGATGGAGGTGTAGGTGGACCTCATCAATAAAGGTGCAGGGGATTAGGCTAGAGCTGACTGCATTTTGATGGATGTTATGTTATGTTTTGTTTCTTTTGAGTGGAATGAAATGAAATGGAAATATGGAATGGTAATGTGTATATATATACGCATTTTGTCTGATATTTATTTTTAGGATTGTTAAGAAGGCAGCCTTTCACTTTCTCATATGAATGGGCCTATTTTTCCCATCTCAATCTTCAAGAGTAATATCTTACATGTCTTGTTCGATTAATATATAATACAACAAGCCTTACTTGACTTTAGGTTTAATCCAAATTACGATTGAAAATAAGAAATTCCTGGCTAATAATATCAGACACAGATTCTTGATTTTACTTTCTGGAAGTCTCTTGTTCGAACCTAACCAAAGAGCATGATGCATTATTAGTACAAATCAAGCAATAACTATTATCATTTATAGATAATACTGTATGCATATAATCTCTCCATTCTCCAATTTAGCGGATACCTCTTTCAACTCTATCAAATGCAAAAATTAAATATTAGTGAGTTCCCTTGTTTCTCTAGTGTGTGTTTATTTTAGATATCATAGTAATTGATTTGTTTTGCTGTGTGATGGATAGAATAAAGTGATCTCATTCATAAGGGCACTGCTTTAGTTATGCAGAGATGCATGATAGCTATGTGTGATTCTGGGATATTATCATGCAGATATACAGAGATGACCCCTAATCAACTTAACAACTCTAGTATATTATGTTAGATTCGGATGGTAATTGGAGTTCCCAATCAACTATTACATATGTTAATACAGATTTAAAGAAAATCCTTGGATATGTATGACCTGTTGGTGAGGCGGTATTTATTGGACCCGATGTTACAAGTTCGAGTCTCACTATACCTCATAGTTTGAGTTTGTCACACCAGTCTCACTAAAACACTATTAGTATCCTCTGATATCAATAGAATGTGCAGGTCTATTGATGACATGAAACAACTTTGAGATGGATATGATGTAAAAAAAAAAATAATTAAGAGAATCGGAAAACAGAACCTGGGCAGTTAGTCGTACAAGTAAAAGGAAATAGAAATGGAGACATGTTGAGGTTTATGAACGGGAGACAAATAAAGCACCATTTACGTATGCTTTCTGATTGGAAGAAACAACTATCGCCTCATCAATCCGATGATTCATCTTAGAAGCTATCTGCACTTTCCAGAGTAACACAAATGGAGGACAGTTAAACAAGGTCGCATAGAAGCTATCATTCAAGATAGTGGCAAAAGCTGTTGGAGTTATATACTGAAAAACATGCTTTAATTGATGCTTTGTATGTTGACTATTATTTCCTATTTAATGAGAATATTATTGTCACGTGATTTGCATATTTATTCGTGTTATGGTTATGCAAATATAGTCCAATTACTTTATATTATAAATAATATGGTGTGTAGTGTCACACGGAAGATCATATTATTGTAATGCTTATAAAGTAATAAATGAGTTCACAATCTAAGTAATTAATGGACAATTGTTTGATAGATTGTAATATGAGCTTGAAGTAGCTGGTCTTGGCTATTAGCTTATGTTAGTGTATTTTGTATACATTGAACTGGATCAACGGTGAGATTAATTATCCTATATTGACCTAAGTGGATGATTAAAGATCTCGGTTAATTATTATTTCTTAATTCTAGTTGTATAATGTTTAATTATATATTTATAATGGTTATTGCTTTGATTTATCAACGAGTGAGAGTTAGTTGATGAAACTCAATATTCTCGATATTTTGGGTAACAATATTATTTATATGATAATTAATGTTATAGCTAGAAATCGTGTCTCGGTTTACCGAGTTGATGATGTCCCCTTGAGGAGCTCAAAAGGATTATTATATTAAACCTTGGAAGTGGATTAATTTCCGATATAATAATAAGGTTGAGCTATACTACTCTTGGATAAGATATTAATTGATTAGAAAGCTGTCAATAGCTAAAATTAATTAATGGACATGCGTTATTTTAAACACGGGAAATAAATAATTGGAAAGGAGCTCGATTCGTAAATCGGATTGAACGGGTAGTTCAATATTAATTCTTTAATGGAGTGAATTAATATTTTATTTAATTTAAGAGTGTTTGGGCTTAAACACTTGGATTAAATTAAATATGGAGGCCCAGTTCTAATCCTCCTAGGAGTCCCTAAGATAACCTAAACTAATCCTATAAATATGGCCTAAAACTCACGCCTAAAGACACGAATCTTGGGAGCAATATTTAGATTAAATATTGTAAAGTATTAAGTGTTTGTGGAGGGTGTTTTGAGTGGCTAGGGTTTGACGGATTGTCGTCCAATCGATAGTCAAATCTAGGAGGGTTTATCTTAGAAGGTTCGTAGGTCGAATCATCTATCAATACAAGAGCTAATCTCGTGTGCAGAGATTAGTGCG